>JAREIK010000098.1:0-23091 GCA_029783825.1 Sapria himalayana
TTATGACATATAGACATATATAAAGATAGCCAAATAAATATATAGACAGGTAGGCAAATAGATAGTAAATAGAAGAAAGAAAGGAAAGAAAGCTAGATAGATAGATAGACATATAATGAAATGAAAGAAAGATAGATAGATAGATTAATAGAAAGAAAGAAAGATAGATAGATAGACAAGTAGATGGACAAACAAATAGACAGATAGGCATACACAAGATAGACAGATAGATAGATAATAGATAAATAGAAATAGATAGATAAATAGATAGATAGATTGACAAACATAGAGAGAAAGACAAATTGGTAGGAAATAGAAAGATAGATAGATGATAGATTGACAAAAAATTACTAACATATAGAAAATTATACAGAAAGATAGATAGAAATACAAATATTTGATAGATAGAAAGATAGATATACAGATAGAAACAATTTGATAAATAGATCATTAGTTAGTTAGTTTGATATATCAGATAGATAGATAGATAGATAGAAAAAGAGACATACAGACAGACAGATAGATAGACAGAAAAACATACAGACAGACAGACAAACAGAAAGATAGATAGATAGAGTGACGGATAGATAGATATTTAGTTAGATAGATATATTAAAAGATAAATAGACAATTAGTTAAATAGATAGATAGACAAATAGATAGATAGATCGATAGATAGATAGATAGATAGATATATATATATATATGGATAGATAGATAGATTAATAGATACATAGATAGACAAATTGATAGATATATAGATTGTTTGATATATAGATTAATAGACATATAGATAAAGAGATAGATAGATAAATAGATAGATTGATTTACAGGTTGATAGAGAGATTGATAGACAAATTCATAGAAAAATTGATAGATATATAAATAATAGATAGATAGAGAGATATATAGATATACAAATAGATTGATTAATAGATATATAGTATGATAAAAAGGCAAATAGATAAATAGATAGAATGATATATTGATAGATAGATAGATTGATTGATTGAAAAATAGAGAGATAAATATATATAAAATAGATAGATAGCTATATAGATAGATAAACAGATAGATAGATAGATAAATCTACAAATAGATATATACATAGACATATAGACAGATAGACAGATAGCTAGATTGTCAGATAGATAGATAGATAGATAGATAGATAAATAGATAGAGAGATACATAGATATGTATATAGTTCGATAGGTAGATAAATAGATAGGTAGATATATAGAGTGATAGATAGATAGATAGTCAAATAGATAGATAAATAGATATATAGATAGACATATTAATAGATCAGAAATATGCAGATATACATATAAATAGATAGACAAAAAGATACATAGATCAATAGACACAGAGATATATAGAGAGAGACATATAGACGGATACATAAAAAGCCAATAAACATATAGACAGATAGATATATATACAATTAGAAAGATAAATAGATAGTTAGATTTATAGATAGATAGAAAAATATATCGATACATAGACCGATAGATATATAGACTGAAGATAGGGAAATTGATAGATAGACACCATAGACAAATAGAAACATAAACACATAGACAGATAAAGAGTTAGATAGACAAATAGACAGATAGAATATTGATAAATTGTAAAATAAAGAGAGAGGCACTTAAATAGATAGATAGATAGGCAAATAGAGAGATAGACAAATATAATGATGGATAAATAGATAGATAAACAGATAGATAAACAGATAGATAGATAGAAATATAGAGAGATTCATTGTAGAATGATAGATAAATGGATAAAATATATATACAAAAAGATAGATAGCTTGATATATAGATAGATATATAGATAGACAACTATATAGTTAGATAGATAGATAGACAGATGGATATTTAGATAGATAGATAGACAGATAGACAGATAGATATATAGATATATAGATAGATGTATTTATAGATAGAATGATAGACATATTTATAGATAGACAAATATATAGATAGATAGGTAGATAGACTAATAGAAAAAAGATAGATATACAGACAGATAAATAGATAGATACATAGTCAAATAAATAGACAGATACATATACCATAGATAGATATAAATACTAATAAATATATAGATAGATAGACATATAGAAAAATAGAGATATAGATATATAAATATATACAAATATAGCCAGATAAACATATAGACATAAAGACAAATAGACAGGTAGATAGACAAATAGATAGTTATATATATATAGACAGATAGATAGATACATAGATACATAGATAGATAGACATACATACAGATAGATAGATAAATGATAGATAGACATATAAAAAGATAGATAGATAGACAAATAGAAAGATAGAAAGATAGAAAGCCACACAGACAGATAGAAAGATAGAAAGCCACATAGACTGATAAAAAGAGAAATGCATATATAGATATATAGACATATATATAGATTGACAGATAGAAAGATAAATAGATAGGCAAATAAATAGATAGATAGTTAGTTTGAAAAAATAGATCTATAGTTAGATAGATAGATAGCAAATAGACAGATAAAAATATCTATAGATAGATAGATAATCAGATAGATAAATAGACATATAGATAGATAGATAGACAAATAGACAGATAAAGAAATCGATAGTTAGATAAATACACAATTAGATAAATATATATATATAAATAGATAGATAGAAAGTTAGATAGATAGATAGATAAAAATATAGAGAGATAGTTATATAGATAAATAAAAATATAGATAGATAGATAAACCAATATATAAATAAACAAAAAGACACATAAAGTCATAAAACAAATAAACTTTTTGATAAATACAAAGATAGATAGACAAACATAAGAATATATATACAAATAGATAGATAGACAGATAGATTGATAGAAAAATAAAGAAATTGAAAGATAGTTAGATAGGAAAATAGAGAGATGGACTAATATACAGATATACAGATATATAGATAGGCTGATAGGAAAAAAAAGATAGATAGATAAACAAATAGACTGATAGATCATTAGACATATAGATAGTTAGATAGATTGCTAGATATACAGATAGATAGTTAAACAGATAGAAAGCTATAAAGGTAAATAGATAGATATAAAAAAAGTTGCATTTATAGATATATAGATATTTAAATAGACTAATAGATATATAGATAGATAGATAGACAGACAAATAGATAGATAGACAAAAAGATAAATAGATAGGCCGTTAGATAGATATATAGACATATAGATAGATAAACATATAGATAGATAAACATATAGATAGATAGAGAGATAGATATACATTTAGATATATAGACAAATAGGTATATAAACAAATAGATAGATAGACCGAAAGATAAATATATAGATATATAGATGTTTAGATATATAGATATATAAATGTATAGATAGATTAATATATAGATATATAGATATAAAGCAAGAAAATAGATCAATATCCAAATATACAAATTACGTTTTAAAAAGATATACAAATAATTTGATAGATTGATCGATAGATGGATAGTTTTATTGATTGAAAAATAGCTAAATAAATAGATAGATCATTATATAGATTGATAGATTTCTAAAAAGATTTGCATTTAAACACATAAACACATATATACATAGACACATAGACATATAGACATATTGACAGTTAGATGGATATACAAATAGACATATATAATGATAGATAAATAGACATATAGACAAATAGATAAATAGATAGATTGATAGGAAAATAGAGAGATAGATAGCTATACATATAGATAGCTAGACACAGTGATAGATAGATGGAAAGAAAAGAAGTTAGACTAAGATATTTATAGATAGATAGATATATATATATATATATATATATATATATATATATATATATATATATATATATAAATAGATAGATAGATAAATAGAGAGATGGCTAGTTATACAAATTGATAAATAGGCTGATAGATAGACAGATTGTCAGGTAGACAAATAGGCATATAGACAGATATGTTTATAGGAAGATAAGTTGATAAACATATATATGATAGACAAATAGATAGATAGATTGATGACAGATAGAGAGATAAATAGATCGATTGATTGATAAACAAATATATAGATAGGCAGAAAGGTAATTAAATAGATATATTGATCGACATGTCGATAGATAGATAGTTAGATAGATATATATATATTGATAAGTATATTGATAGATAAATAGATAGCCAAATATACATATATTTAGATAAATAGATAGTCAGATATACACAGATTGAAAAATATATAGATAGATAGATGATAGATAGATAGATAGATAGATAAACACATAGACAAATTAATAGATAGATAGATAGATTAACAGATTGGTAGATATATAGATAGAATGATTAACTGATAGATAGAAAGATAGTTAGTTAGTTAGTTAGTTAGTTAGATAATTAGTTAGAAATATAAATAGTTAGATAGTTATATGGATAGAATGATCTACATATAGACATTTAAATAAAAATATATATTTTGAATGATAGATAGGTAACTAGAAAAATTGTCAAATAGATAGATACAAATGTAGATGGATAGATAAATAGATGATAAAAAATAGATAAAATGATACTTAGATAGTTAGATATTTTTATAGATAGACAGAAAGAAAGATAAATAAATAGACTGATAGATTGATAGACTAATAGACTAATAGATGGATAGTCATATAGACATATTGATAGATACACTAATAAACACATAGATAGATAGACAAATTGTCTAATATAGTGATAGATAGAAAGATAGTTACTTAATTTGATAGAATGATAGTTAGAAAATTAAACGGATAGATATGCAAATAGATAGATACATATATAAACAAATAGATAGATAGATAGGTATATCAATAAATTTATAGATAGACAGATATATATATATATATATTTATTTATTTATATTTATTTATTTATTTATTTATATATATAGAGTAAGATAAATAAATAGATAGATCAATAGATATTTAAATCAATATATATACTATTAGAGAGATATGCAGATAGATATACAAATATATATATATATAAGGATTGATAGATATATAGGTTGACAGAAATATAGATATATATATATATAGATAAATAGACTAATAGATATATAATGTGATATTCATATAAATAGATAGAGACTTAAACACATAGAAAGATATATAAACATATAGCTAGATAGCTAGAATGATAGATAGACATATATACAATTATATAGAAATATAAATAGATTGATATATTGAAAGAAAGAAAGATAGATAGATATATAGATAGATAGATAGGTAGGTAGGTAGCCAGATAGAAAGATACAAAAATAGAAAGTTAGATAGACAAATTGATTATTAGATAGATAGAGAGATAGACAGATGGATAGATTGATAGAGATATATAGATATATAGATAGAAATATATATTGAAAGATAGATAGATAGATAACCAGAAAGATAGATTGATTAATTGATTGATAGACATATAAAAAAGTAGACAAATAGAAACATAGATAGATAGATAGACAAACAAAAATACATAAAATAGAAATACATATAGATAGATTTACAAATAGACATATAGACAAACAAATAGATAGATAGATAGATATATAGATAGGTAGAAAGATAGATATATACATTGATAGATAGATAGTTAGACATATAGATAGATAAATAGATAGATAGATAGAAAGATTGACACATAGTAGATAGACAAATAGACAAACAAACAAATAGATAGATATAATATAAATAGATAGAAAGATAAAGTGATATATAGATAGATAAAGTGATAGACAGACAGACAGATAGATAGATAGATAAATAGATAGATAGATAGATAGATAGATAGATCAGTAGACACATAGATATATAAGTAGATAAAAAGATAGACAAATAGATAGATAGTCATATACAAAGATAGTCACATAGCCAGATAGATGGATATGCAAATAGACAGATAGATTGATTGATAATTAGATAGATATATAAAGAGAACTAAAGACATATAGACATTTTGATATATAAGAACATATACATATTTACAATTAGTCAAATAAACAAATAGAGAGATACGCAAATAGATACATAGACAAATAAATAGATATAGAAATAGATAGATAGATAGATATAGAGATAGATAGATAGATAGAGACACAAATAGAGAGATTGAAAAATTGATATATATATATATATATATATATATATTTATTTATTTATTTATTTAGACTATTATATTGTTAGATAGATACAAAGATAGACAGATAAATAAATAGATAAACATATAGACATATTGACAGATTAATAGATAGACTGATAAAAATATAGATGGATTGATAGATAGAGGATAGATAAATAGATAGACAAATAAAAAGTTATAATCATTGAAAATAGATAGATACATAGAAAGACATATAGATACATAGATTGATTGACACTTAGATATATTGATAGATAGATAGATAGATAGATATATTGATAGATAGACATATAGATAGGTAGACAGATTGATTGATGGATTCATATATAGATAGATAGGTAGATAGATAGGTATATTGATAGATAAATAGATACATAGACACATTGAATAATTGATAGATAGACATATAGATAGAAAGATAGATAGACATATAGATACATAGATTGATAAACATATATACTTATAGATAGATATATAGATAGATAGATAGATAGACTGATATATAGATAGCATGATTCATAGATATATATATATATATATAGACAAATAGGTATATTGAAATAGAGATTGATATACAGATAAATAGAGAGATAAATATATAGATAGTTATAAAACCAGACCCATATAATGATATATAGATTGACATATAAAGTCTTAGTATGATATCCAAATAGATAGATTGATAGACATATAGATTGATATTTAGATAGATAGATAGACAGAAATATAGTTAGATAGATAGATAGGCAGTTATATAGATACACAGATAGATAGATAGATAGAGTGATATATAGATAGACATATACATACATAGCCAAATATAAAGATTGACAAATAGAAAGATATATAGATAGACAAAATAGATAATTAGACAAATACAGAGAAGATAAATATATAGATAGAAAAATAAATAGATAGATAAAGAGTGATATATAGATATATATATATATATATATATATATATATATATATATATATATATATATATATATATATATATATACATGTATGTATGTATGTATAGATTAATAGATAGATAAAAGGACTGATAGATAAATTTATAGAAACATAGATAGACAGATAGACAATTAGACAAATAGAAGGATTAAAAGATAGTCAGATAAATAGATAGGCATAATAATATAAATATAAATTGATAAATATACAGACAGACAGACAAATATTTATATATATAGTTAGATAGACTGATAGACATATAGAAAGATAGATAGATAGACACAAACACATAAATACAAAAATAGATAGTCAGATAGACAAATAGATAAATAATCATATAGATAGACAGACAAATAAATAGTTAATCAAATAGATAGACAGGTAGATAAATAGATATATAGATAGATAAAGAGATAGATAGTTAGATAGATAGTTAGATAGGTAGGTAGGTAGACAAATAGATAGAAAGATAGATATATATATAAAAACTTATAGATAGATAGATTGACATTTTGACAAATAGACACATAAAAAATAGATAGATAAATAGAAATATAGATAAGTAAATGATAGATATACAGATTAACAGATAGACATATAGACAAATAGATATATAGACACATAGACAGGCAAACAGAGAGATAGATATATAGATATAGATATAGATAGATAGATATAAAGATCAATAGATAGATTGAATTATAGACAGATAAACAAATACATGTTAGATAGTTATTTAGATATAGATAGAAAGATAGATAGTTAGATAGTTACATATACAGATTCATACAATTATAACATTTAGATTAAAGATAGATAGACATGTCGAAATATAGATAGATAGATAGACAAATAGATTGAAAGTTATATAGATGTTGGATATCTAGATTGATAAATAGAAAGATAGTTAGACAAAAAGAGTGAAAGATTGATACACTGATAGATTGATAGACTGATAGACATATAGACATATAGACAGATAGAATAATAAATAAATAGACAAATTGATAGATAGATAGATAGACCTATAGTCAAATAGATAAATAGACAAATAAATAGATAAATCGATAGGTATATCGATAGATATATAGATAGATAGATAGATAAATAGATAGATAGATAGACAACTTAACAAATAGATAATTAGAGTGATAGACTAAAAGACAACTAGAGAAATATATATATATAGACACATATATACATAGAAAGATAGATAGACAGACAGATAGATGTATAGATAAATTGACAGATAGATAGATAGATAGAAAAATAGATAGATTGATAAATTAACAAATAGATAGACTAATAGATAGATAGATAGATAAATAGATAGTTAGATAGTTAGATAGTGATAAATATAGTTAGATAGATAAATAGATAGATAGAAATATAAAAAATTAGATAGACAAATAGAATGATAGAAAGATAGACAGACAGACAAATAGATAGAAAGATAAATAGACATATAGACAAATGAACATATAGATAGATTGACATATATATAGATTGATAGACAGACAAATAGATAGATAGATAGTGAAACAAATAGACTAATAGATAGATAGATAGCAAATAGACAGATAGAATGATCGACAGACAGATAGATATATATATAGATAGATAGATAGATAAATAGATATATATATATTGATAGAAAATATATAGATAGATAAATAGATAAATAGGTAGATATATAGATAAACAAATAGATATATAAACATATAGACAGATAAATAGATAGATAGATAGATAGATATATAGATTGAAAAATATATAGATAGATATTTAGATAGATAGATAGATAGATAAATATATAAATAAACATATAGAAAGATATTTAGATATTCAATTTGAAAAATATACTTATATGTAGATTGATAGATAGTTACATATATATATATATAGACAGAAAGATAAATAGATAGCTAGATAAATAGATAGATTGATATATAAATAGATACAAAGATAAACACTTAGACACAAAGACAAAAAGTCAAATAGACACATAAATACTTAGACAAATAGACTAATAAATAGATACAAAGATAGATAGACAAACATATGAATACATATACAAATAAATAGATAGACAAATGGACAAATAGATAGATAGAAAATATATAGAGATAGAAAGATAGATTGATAGATAGGCAAATAGAAAGATATACCAATAAATAGATAAAGACACATTGATAGACAGATAGATATATATATATATATAAATAATTGATAGAGAGATGACCTATTGATATATAGACAAAGAGACACATACACACATAGACACACAAAAATACTAATAAATAGATACAAATATATAAAGACAAACATAAGAATAGATAGACAAATAGATAGATAGACAAATAGATAAATAGATAGCTATGAAAATAATGAGATACAAAGATAGATAGATATATAGATAGATAGATAGGCAAATAGATATACAGACTAATATACAGATAGATAGATAGATAGATAGATAGATAGAAAGATAAACATATATAAAGATAGACAGAAAGACTAATAGATTAATACATATATAGACTCAAAGATAGTTAGATAGATAACTAGATATATAGATAGACAAGTAGATAGATAGAAAGCTATATAGGTAGAAAGATAGATAGATAAATATAGATTGATAGATAGATATATAGACAAATATATAGATAGTAAAATAGACATAGAGATAAGTGAATAAACAAATAGATAGATAGATTGATTGATATACATATAGATATATAGAGATAAAGATAGACAGATAGATATATATAAATATATTGATAAATAAATTCAAATATAGATTGTAAGATAAATAGAAAGATATATAGAGATTTAGATATAAAGATAAATAATTATATAGATAGACTAATTTATAGATAGATAGATAAACAAATAGGTAGATAGACATATATCCAAATATACAAATAAATGTATAAAAAGATAGACAAATGTTAGATTGACCGGTAGCTAGATAGATAGATAGATTAATTGATTGATAAATAAATAGAGAAATAAATAGATAGATATAAATAGATATATATATATATATATATATATATATATATATATATATACATTTAGATATATAAAGAGATAAATTTCTAGACACAAAGATACATATACACAAACATATTGACACATAAAGACAAGTACACATAGTCAGATGGAATATTGACAGATAGATTGACAGATAGATATATAGATAGAATTATAAATAGACATAAACAAATAAATAGATAGACAGATAGATAGATATGTAGAAAGAAAAATAGAAAGATAGATAAATATATATAAAGATTGATACACATATAGATTGATATATGGAAAGAAAGACAAATAGAAAGATGTATTAACATATATATAGATAGATAGATTGATAGATAACTAAATATATAGCAAGATAGATTGATAGATACAAAGATATATAGATAGATATATTGATTATTTGATAAATATATATAAATACACACACACACACACACACAAAAAGATAGATACTCTGATAGATATAAAAATAGACAAATAGTTAGATAAATAAATAGACATATAGACCGATAGCTAGATAGGTAGATTAGTAGATAGACATATATATAGATAGAAATATAAATAGATAGACATATATATATAGATCTATAGACATATAGAGAGATAGATTAACACATAGATAGATTGATAGATAGATAAATAAATAGACAAATAGATAAATAAACAAATAAGTAGATAGACATATAGGTAAATAGTTAGATAAATAAATATACATATAAACAAATAGATGGATAGTCAAATAGATAGATTGATTGATTGATGAATAGATATGCAAATAGACAGATAGACAGATATACAGTTGAACAAATAGATTGATAAACAGATAGACAAATTGACAGATAGATTGATAAATAGTTAGCCATATAGAAAATTAGATAGATAGATAGAGAGACAAATAGGCATATTGATAGAATAATAGATAGGTATAAAAATAGATAGACTAATTAACTGATAAAAAGAAAGACAATAAGATAGTTAGAGAGATAGATAGATAGATAAATAGAAAGATCGACAGATAGGCAGATAGACAGATAGACAGAATAACAAAAAGGCATATAAATAGATAGATAAATTGATAGATTGATAGAAAGATTGATGGATTGATAAACAAATAGATAGATAGATATATATATATATAAGATAGACATATAGATAGAAAGATATATACACAAATATATTGATAGGAAGATAGATAGATTGCCACATATACACATAGATAGCTAGATTTATAGATAGATAAACTAATAAATAGATAGAAAACATAGACAAATAAAGAGATTGATAGATAGAAACATTAATAAAATAGTAAACAGATAGACATATAGATAAATAGATAAAAAGATAGATAGATAGTTAGATAATTATAAAATTATAGAGAAAGACATTTAGACAAAGAGATAGATAAATAGATAGATAGATAGACAAATAGATAGATTTATAGTTTAATAGATAGATATAAACATATATAGATGGAATGACAAATAGATAGAATAATAGATATATAGATAGATGGATAGAAAGGTAGACACATAGAAAGATAGATAGATATATAAAAAAATTGATTGAAGATCAATTGATAGGAAGGTAGATAGATATATAGATAGATGGAAAGATATGCAGATTAACAATAGATAGACAGATTAACAATAGATTGACAGATTAATAGATATAGAGAAATACACATAAATAGATAGATAGATAGATAGATATATAGACACATATAAAGATAGATAGTGAGACATATAGATAAATCGACAAATAGATAGATAAATATATAAATATATAAATATATAAATATATAGATAGATAGATATATATATCACTACAAAAAATATCGATTTAGCTGGGAATTTTATTTAGGGAATTTTAGCTAGGGATCAATCCCTAGCTAATTTGCAATAGAATAGTTAGAGAATAGCAAGTGAATGATGATTCTTTTATGAAAAAAAATAGCAACGGATTAGCGAGAGAAAATTGTTCGAAAATTCCACTAAAGAAAAGTGGGAGATTTTGTGATGGATTTAGCGACAGAAACTCTTCGTAAATTCCGCTAAAGAAAAGCAGAAATTTTAGTGATGGAAATTTTCGTAAATTATGCTAAAGAAAAGCAGGGATTTTTGCGACGGATTAGCAACGTAAAATTTTCGTAACTTCCACTCAAGAAAAGTGGAAATTTTAGCGACGGAAATTGTGATAGATTATTTCTCACTAATAAAAGCCTGGAATTAGTGATGAATTTAGCGACGGATTTTCCGTTGCTAATTTTTAGCAATGGATTTAGCGACT
The DNA here is from genome assembly GCA_029783825.1 of Sapria himalayana. Lineage (NCBI taxonomy): Eukaryota > Viridiplantae > Streptophyta > Magnoliopsida > Malpighiales > Rafflesiaceae > Sapria > Sapria himalayana. The sequence continues at coordinate 12,498 of JAREIK010000098.1, forward strand.
GAATTATCCTTGCTAATAAAATCATTCATTTAGCGACTGTTTTAGCGATGGATTTTTTCTTGCTAATAAAATCCTTGATTTAGTGATGGATTTAGCGACGGATTTTCCCTTGCTAATAAAATCAATGATTTAGTGACAAATTTAGCGATAGACTTTCTCTTGCAAATAAATTTTTTGATTTAGCGATGGATTTTCTCTTGCTAATAAAATTAGTAATTTAGCTACGGAAATTAGGGACAGATTTTTCCTAGCTAATAAAATTTATATTTTAGCTACGGATTTAGTGAGCTAATATCACTAGCTAATAAAATCAATATATTAGTGATGGATTTAATGATGGAATTTTTGTAGAAAATAAAATCCTTAATTTTGCGATGGATTTAGAGATAGAATTTCCCTAGCTAATAAAATTTGTAATTTTGCGACGGATTTTTTCGTACTAATAAAATCTATAATATAGCGGCAAATTTTATATAGCTTATAAAATCCATAATTTAGCTACTAATTTAGTGACGGTATTTTTCTAGCCAATATTTAATTATATAATTTTTTTATTTTTTATTTGTTTTAATATTTTATTTATTTTTTGTTTATTAAATTTATGTTTATGATCTATAAATGAACAATCCTTGAAACACACATTCTCCTCGTAAAATCAAAAAAATTATATAATAAATAAATAATTTAAAATATATAAAAATACAAAAAAATTATATTAATAAGGTCTAAAATAACTATTTTTATGATATATTAATTTTTTAAAAAATTATAGAAAAAATATTTCTAAATTTTTTAATTAAGAAACTAAATAATTTAAATTAAAGTAACACTAAATAATTAATTCAATAAGTATACTAATTTTTTCGATAATTTAAAAATTTAATTAATATATATTAAAATTTCTACTAATTTAAGGCAAAACATATTTTTTTATTATTTATATATTTATTATTTAATTAATATTATAATAAAAAATTGTAATGTATTTGTTTTTCATTTGTACTTTGCTACACGCACATTAATTTTGTTGAAAAAATTTTGATAGTAAATAAAATTAATGAGTATTTTTCTATTTTATATATATATATATATATATATATATATATTGTTTATTTAATTTTTTAATAATTAAAAATATAAATATTATCCTAAAATATACATTCTTTCTCTCAACTTGACGCATCTCTAACAGAACCAAATTACTCATCATTCCGCTATTATCTCTCGCTGTTGATTCAACTAAAATTAATTCGAGGTATAAGTTTTAATTTGTTATTGATTTGAGGGATGTTCATCGATTATCTTGGATTGCTTAATCGAATAGTAAGCATTTTTATTCTGTTTTTTTTGTTTATGAATTTCTTCTTTAATCACCATACGGTATGCTTGGATTTTGTATATAAACTTATTCGTATAAATGCTTCATGCATTTGTGATATAATGCATTGTCATAGTGTGGATTTTGATGATGACCGTATATAAAAACAATATATAAATAGTATATATACTTAGGTTTGCCGACTTGCTATCTACAAAAATACTATACATCAATATGCATGTGTATTTTATACATAACTAGTATACATACTTAGGTATGCCGACTTGATATCTACAAAAAATATTCAAAAATGAGTAATGATTGAATTCAAAAATAAAATAAAATAAAATAAAATAATATAGATAAAATAAATAAAATGGATAAAATAAATAAAATAATAATTTAGCATTTCAAATTAAATTAAATTGATTATACTCGATTGAACCTGTTTGAACTATTATACCAACTTCTGAAAAACTCAATAATATTCACACATGTAATTGAAAATAATTGAGCAAGAGTTTCTCAATTTACTTTGAAATGTTCTCATGATATGTGTTTTTGTGTGCTAGGAGCCCTAAATCACTTTTATTTATAGGCAAGGTTCCAAGTTTTTAAATTTTTGATGCTACATTTAGTAAGCAAAACATACCTTTCACATGTCAAGTCAATCATTGGCAGGTATACACATCATCATATAACAAGCACACTTTCAAGCACTTGAATTAATGCACGAGAACATATAGTAAGCACATAATCAATACTTATTACTCATGTAATTCAAGACATGAAAATCATACATACTAACATATGATATTCATGCAAGTAAGAATGTGATAAGCTTGTAAGTCAACATATGATATAAAAATAAGTATTCTTATTAATTTTTTCATAGACTTTATTGTAATTTTTCTACATGATTCATTTATATTCTATTGGTTGCACTTATCTTTAACAAAGATTATCATGGTGTATGTGTGTGTGTGTGTGTTTAAAGATTTATATTTACCATGTATATAACATTTTGTAAATTAAATTTATCTCAAAATTATCTCAAAAATAATAACTTCATATTTATGTTTCTTGAAATAAAACACTTATATTTCTAATAATTTCAATATTCCTTCAATAGATGTCTCGTAGTGTGTGATTCCTTGTGATCTCTCTTGTGTTAGTGATGAGTGGATTTGTTAAATCAAGTTTAGTAATATTAAAATACAGATTTCATACAAATATAATAAGATCAACATATAGCAATGTGTCATGGACACTCAAGCTAAGATAGTATAAAATATATTAACCAAACTTTTTTGTACATAATTACTATCAAGAATAATATTTTTAAAAACAAATAGCATGGTAATGATAATCTGAACCAACAACATGGTAGATTGATCGGCAAAAAGTATAATATTTTAAATCTATAATATTTTTGATTTAGATAGAGGATATAAAACTATTAAAAATATTTAGACATTTTTAATGTTTATAATCCCCACAATGTCATGCAACACAATAGATTTTTTTCTACCAAAAAATATTTTATCAACTTCAATTTATTATTTTAGCCACAACAATGTAGTTTATTATTATAACAATTCAACTTCTACCAAATTTATATTAGCTATAAATTATACCATTAATAAATATGGATTATGAAGAGTTTGGGTATCTCTATAACGTTGATGAATTTCATGTCATACAAGAGTATTCTCCCTACGACAAGATTTGTTAGGACACCCTTTATCGTGTCGTGTTAATAACATCATCTTTAACACACGGTAAATTACAGTGTTGCAATATGTTTATTTTAAACAATTTATAAAACAAATAAATAAGAGTAGTAATTGTTAGTTGAACATTGTAGTTATTAGTTGAGTACCATGACTATTAGTTGTAACCTACAAGCTTGAATCTAAGTTTCATGTTTCACAAAATTTGTGGCAGATGTATCTTGTAATAAGTAATAAAGAATATAAGAAAATATTAGAAGTATTATGGAAATGTATGTATCATTAATGAAAAATTAATTTATAGTACTAGCGAATAAATGTGAGTACTCTTTTATAGTTTAATATGATATAAACATATTTACTAATTAATTTTTTTAGTCTAGAACATATATTATTAAATATTATTTCATATCATAATAAAATAAATATAAATTAATATAATTTTAAGAACATCAAAACAATATAATAAAAAATAGAAACATATCATAAAAATACAGCAAAATGAATTATAAAGAACATTAATAAGTTGTAAAAAAAATAAAAATTTCAAAACTATTGAGAATTAAATTGTATTTTTATATTTTTTTTATCTTGAGATACTAGGATGAGTTGATTCATAAATATAATTTTTTTTAACAATATATATTATATGTATAATAACATATAACTATACATAATTTTATTTATTAATGTATAACCTATATTTAAATATATAATTAACAACATATATTTAATATACATTTTTATATATTAGTATAAAAAATGTATTTTAGTATATCCATGCCTATACATTACTATATGTATAAATATATGAAATTATATGAACAAATATATATACATACATGTGTAAATATAAGTTTAACTATATGTGTAACTATATGTATTATCACATGTAACTATATTTAAAATTACATGTATAATAACATACAACATCATATTTAAGTATATGTGTATAACTATATATAAATATTTGTAAAACTAAATAAAACTTAATATAATTAAATATAATTATATTTTTAACTATTTACACATATATGTAAATCTATATATTTGTTTATAACATTGTATATATTTATGTATAAATAAATCTAACTACTTGTATGAATATATATATATATATATATAACTAAATGTTTAAAGATTTATAATTTTAATAAATATATATATTATATGTATACTAACATATAACTATAAATAATTCTATCTTACTATATGTATAAATATAAAAACTTTATATATAACTATATTTAAATATATGATTAACAACATTTATTTAATATACATTTTTATATATTAGTATAAAAATATATTTTAGTATATCCATACCTATACATAACTATATGTTGAAATTATATGAACAAATATATATACATACATGTATAAATATAAGTTTAACCATACATGTAAATATATGTATAATCACATGTAACTATATTTATAATTACATGTATAATAACATATAACATCAAATTTAATTATATGTGTATAACTATATATAAATTTTTGTAAAACTAAATAAAACTTTATATAATTAAATATAACTATAATTTTAACTATTTATACATATATGTAAATCTATATATTTGTTTATAACATTGTATATATGTATGTATAACTAAATTTAACTACTCGTATGAATATATATATAAAACTAAATGTTTAATGATATATAATTTTTTATAACTATATATATTATATGTATACTAACATATAAGTATAAATAATTCTATCTTACTATATGTATAACTATAAAAACTTTATACATAACTATATTAAAATATATAATTAACAACATATATTTAATATACTTTTTTATATATTAGTATAAAAATATATTTTAGTATATCCATACATATACATAATTATATGTATAAATATATGTAATTATATGAACAAATATATATACATACATGTATAAATATAAGTTTAACTATTCGTGTGACTATATGTATAATCACATGTAACTATATTTATAATTACATGTATAATAACATACAACATCATATTTAAGTATATGTGTATAACTATATATAATTATTTGTAAAACTAAATAAAACATTAGATAATTAAATATAACTATATTTTTAACTATTTATACATATATGTATACATATATGTAAATCTATATACTTGTTTACAACTTTGTATATATTTATGTATAACTAAATATAACTACTCATATGAATATATATATATATATATATATATATATATATATAACTAAATGTTTAACGATATATAATTTTTTATATCTATATGTATAATAACATATAACTATACATAATGTTATATTATTAATGTATAGCCTATATTTAAATATATAATTAACAACATATATTTAAAATACATTTTTATATATAAGTATAAAAAATGTATTTTAGTATATCCACACCTATACATAACTATATGTATAAATATATGAAATTATATGAACAAATATGTATACATACATGTATAAATATATTTTTAATTATACGTGTAACTATATCTATAACTACATGGAACAATATTTATAATTATATGTATAAAATAATACAACATGATGTTTAACTATATGTGTATAACTATATATAAATATTTTTATAACAATGAATAATTCTATATAAATAAATATACCTTTTTTTTAATTATGTATACATATATGTATACATATATGTATATCTATATAATTGTTTATAATTTTGTATACATTTATTTATATTTACTTATAACTAATTGGATGCATATATCTATATATAAATATATGTTTAACTATATGTAACTATTTATAACTACATTTACTATATATCCTAACATATAATTATACATGGGATAATATTAATTTGTTGAACTAATTTGAAATTAAATGGCATAAGATATAATATCAACAATATGTAAGCACGTAGAATGAGTGTCTGTTTATTAGGCCCATATATGGTATAATACAAATAAGGGTTGTACTCTTACCTAAACCCATCCTTTTGGTCTCAGGCTCAAATATGAACTTACGTATGAAAAAAGTTGTAATATTTGATAGGTTTAAACAGAAGAAATTTTATTTTCTTTTATATATTTTTTCATTATTACACTGCACTTTCAATGTGTCTCTCCCTCTCCCTCTCTAATTCTTCTAGTCACTCAATTCCTCTTTTTCTTTATATGTCACTCTCTCTCTTGTTATTTTCTTTCTCGCTCTCCTTTCTTGCTTATTCTCTCTCTCTCTCCCTCCCCCTCTCTCCCTCCCCCTCTCTCCCTCTCTCTGTCTCTCTCTTTCTCTCTCCCTCCCCCTCTCTCTTACTCTCTCTCTTCCTCCCTCTCTCTCTTTCCCTATTTCTCCCTTTCACGAGTTCTCTCCCCCTCTCTCTCCCTCCGTCTCTTTCTCCCACCGTCTCTCTCTCTCTCTCTCTCCGTCTCCCCATTTATCTGCCCCTCTCTCTCTCTTTCTCCACCTTATCTCTCTCTCTCCACCTTCTCTCTCTCTCTCTCTCCCTCTCCTCCTTCAAACATCAAATGAATTTTTTTGCTTTCTTTCTTGTGGATTATTGTACTTTGCACCCTTTATCTAGTATAACTTTGATATCTATATATCTTTATTGTGCTAAAAATTACTATATCTCTTAATGTAGATTCTACAAATGCATTTCCTCGATATTCAAGAAATTTAATTACTAAATATTTATCTGTAAGTAATTTTATTTAATTATTTGTATATTTTGAATTAATAGAATGTTTTATTTATAATAATGATTGGGCATTATTTTTTGTAAATAGAAAATAGCATAATGAGCTTAGATCGTCAGTGGATGTACAAAATGGGTTATTAATGGATTTTTGAATAAAGAATTTTTGACTGGGCTTGAAACATTCATAAATTTTGCATGTAGTCAATTGAGATTGATGAATGGTAAAAAAATTAAGTGTCCATGCAATCATCTATATATCTGTCTATGTATATGTCTATCTCTCTATCTATCTATTTATCTCTCAATATATGTACCTAGCTATATATCTCTCAATCTATCTATTTATCTATCTATCTATTTGTCTATATATCAATATATATATATATATATATATATATATATATATACACATCTATATATCTATCTATCTATCTATTTATCTATCAGTTAATCTATCTATCTGTCTGACTATCTATCTTTCAATTGATCTTTCTATATATATATATCTATCTATCTATATATGTATATATTTGTCTATATATATATATATATATATATATATATATATATATATATATATATATATGTCTATCTATTTGTCTATCTATCTATCTATTAATCTATATTTTTGTCTATCCATATGTATATATAACTATCTGTCTATCTATCGGTATAACTTTATATCTTTTTACCTATTTATATTTATGTCTATCTATCTGTATAACAATGTGTACATCTATTTAAATATCAATCTGTATATCATTTTGTCTATCAATTTTCCTATTAATCTATCTATAAATCTATATATAAATGTAATTATCAATCTTTCTATCAATCTGTCTATCAATCTAACAATCTATATGCTTATATATCTTCCAATCTATCTGTTTAATTATATGTGTATATATAGATCTATCTAACTATCTATCTATCCATCTATCTAACAGACTATCAATCCATATTTCTATCAATCTAAACCTCCTATCTATTTTCCTATCTATCCATCTATATATCCAACTATCAATTCATCTTTCTATCATGTATATTTGTGTCTATCAATCTATTTTTTTATCTGGCTTTATATTTATCTATATGTCAGTCTATTTGTCTGTCTATTTGTGTATCTATCCATATATATATATATATATCTGCCTCTATTTGTTTATATGTCTGACTATCTATCTATCCATCTTTCTATTTATCTATCTGTATATCTGTCTATTAAGCAATCAATCAATCAATCTATCTATCTGTATATATGGCTGTCTATATGTCTATACATCTAATTGTCTAATTGTCTATATATATATATATATATATGTATATCAATCTATATATTTATCTGTCTATCTATCTATCGATCTATGTATCTATCTATCATCATGTCTATATATGTGTATATCTCTCTATGTATCAGTCTATCTATATATGTGTCTATCTTTATGTCTCATTATTTGTATATCTATCTTTCTATTTATTTCTTTATCTATTTAACTATCTAACTCTCTATATATTTTTTTTATCTATCTGTCTATATATCCATCTTTCTTTCATTATATCTATCGATCTTACTATCTATCTGTCTAACTGTCTATCTATCTATCTATTTATTTTTCTATCTATCTATCTATTTATCTATCTATCTGTTTATCTATCTATCTAACTATTTATATGTCTAGCTATCTTGCAATGTATTTGTCTATATATATATATATATATATATATATATATATATATATATATATGTCTATAAATTTGTTTATCTATATATCTATCTATTTGGCAATATATATATATATCTATCTATGAATCTTTATATCTATATATTCATCTATCCTTCTTATCTCTTAATCTATTTGTCTATCTATCTATTTATCTATCAAACTCTCTATATATATTTTTTATCTATCTGTCTATATATCTATCTTTCTATCATTCAATCTATCGATCTTACTATCTACCTGTCTAACTAACTATCTATCTATCTATTTATTTTTCTATATATCTATCTATCTATATGTCTGGCTATCTGGAAATATATTTGTCTATATATATATATATATATATATGTCTATAAATTTGTTTATCTATCTATCTATCTATTTGGGTATATATATATATATATTTCTATCGATGAATCTTTATATCTATATATTCATTTGTCCTTCTTATCTCTTAATCTATTTGTCTATCTATCTATCTATTTGTCTATCTATATGTCTAACTATATATTTATCTATCTGTTTATCTCTTAATCAATCAATTTGTCAATATATATGACTATATATATATATATATATATATATCTCTATATATATCTATATATCTATCAATCTATTTATGTCTTTGTATATAAATCTATCTATCAATTTGTCTATGAATCTATCTAGCAATTTGGCTATTAATCTATCTATCAATTTGTCTATCTACCTTTCTATCTATCAATTTGTCTATGAATCTATCTAGCAATTTGGCTATTAATCTATCTATGAATTATTCTATCTACCTTTCTATCTATATATCTATCAATCTATCTACTAATCACTTTATCAATCTATTTATCTATCTATATAACTATCTATTTGTCTATATATCTATCCAAATACCTATCTATCTATCTGTGTAAATATGTAACTATCTGACTATCTATCTATCTTACTATTTACCTATTAGTCTATCTATGAATCTATCTATGTATCTTTCTATTCATCTATCTTTCTATTTATCTATCGGTCTATCTATACGTCTATCTTTGAATTTATCTATCTGTATATCTATACATATATCTTTGTCTATATCTTTCTGCCTATCAAACTTTCTTTTTATCTGCGTGTCTATATGTTTATTTTTCTATATTTTTATATATCTTTCTATCTTTCTTTCTATCTGTGTATATATTTATTTATCTATCTGTCAATCTGTCAGTCTATCTATCTATTTATCTATCTTTCTATCTTAATGTCTATCTGTATGACTATCATTATGTCTATCGTCTATCTATTTTTCTGTCAATATGATAGTATATCATCTATGCTCTATCTCACTATCTTTCTTTCTTTATTTTTATCTGTCTATCAATTGTATATCTATCTATCTTTCTATATGTCTTTGTATATATCTTTCTATCTTTCTATCTATGTATATATCTATTTATCTATCTGTATATCTATCTATCTAATTATTTATCTTTATATATATCTATTTGCCTGTCTATACATCTATCTCACTATCTATCAATCTAGCTACCTTTTTGTCTATTTATCTATCTATTTGTTTCTCTATAGGATAGTCTATCATTCTATTTATCGATATGTCTATAGTCTATATATGTATACTTTCTATATATGTATGTTTATCTATTTATCTATAGTCTATCTATTGTCTTTAAATCTATTTACACATATCTATCTTTCTATCTATCTATATATCTGTATGTCTATTGTTGTCTATCAATTTGTCTATCTATCTGTCTATCTATCTATTTGTCTGTCTGTCTATATGTCTATCTAGCCATCAATCAATCTATTTGTCTATCAGTATGTCTTTATATCTATCTATATGTATGTATGTCTATCTATCTATCTATCTTTCTAAATATTTGTCTATCTATTTATCATTCTATCTATCTATACATTTTTTTATATCTCTATCTATCTAATTATTTATCAATCTATTTATCTAATCATCTATCTATCTGTCTGTCTGTCTGTCTGTGTATCTATCTGTATATCTATCTGTATATCTATTTTGTCTATTATCAGTTTATCAATCAATCTATTAATCTGTCTATGTATTTATCTATCTTTCTATCTATTTATCTATCTTTCTATCTATTTATCTATATATCTATCAATCTAAATATCTCTCAATCTAGATAACTA
>JAREIK010000098.1:26091-81091 GCA_029783825.1 Sapria himalayana
TATCATTCTATTTATCGATATGTCTATAGTCTATATATGTATACTTTCTATATATGTATGTTTATCTATTTATCTATAGTCTATCTATTTGTCTTTAAATCTATTTACATATCTATCTTTCTATCTATCTATATATCTGTATGTCTATCTGTTTGTCTATCAATTTGTCTATCTATCTGTCTATCTATCTATTTGTCTGTCTGTCTATATGTCTATCTAGCCATCAATCAATCTATTTGTCTATCAGTATGTCTTTATATCTATCTATATGTATGTATGTCTATCTATCTATCTATCTTTCTAAATATTTGTCTATCTATTTATCATTCTATCTATCTATATATTTTTTTATATCTCTATCTCTCTAATTATTTTCAATCTATTTATCTAATCATCTATCTATCTGTCTTCCTGTCTGTCTGTGTATCTATCTGTATATCTATCTGTAATATCTATTTTGTCTATATATCAGTTTATCAATCAATCTATTAATCTGTCTATGTATTTATCTATCTTTCTATCTATTTATCTATCTTTCTATCTATTTATCTATATATCTATCAATCTAAATATCTATCAATCTAGATAACTATTTATCTGACAATATATCTATCTTGCTATCTATCTATATATCTTTCTATATGTCTATCTATGTATATCTATATCTATCTGGCTATCTATTTGTCTATCTTTCTATTTATCTATCTATCTACCTATTTTTCTATCTATCTATAGATCTATAGGTCTGTTTATCTATATTTTAATCTATCTATCTATATCTCAATTTTTCTATCTATTTGTCTATCTTTCAGTCTATCAATTAGTCTAACTAACTATCTATTTATCTATCTATCTATCTATTATATATATATATCAATCTATCATTATATATGTCCATCTATCTATCTACCTATCTATCAATTTGTCTATCTATAAGTTTATCTATTTGTCTATCTATCTATTTATTTATTTGTCTATCTATATGTCTTTCTATATGTCTATCTATCTTTTTATCAATCTATTTATACATCTGTCTATCAATCTATCAATCTATCTATCTTTCAGTATATCTATTCTTCTATCTTATCCATCTAACTTTCCATATATCAATGTGTCTATCTATCTGTCTATTTATATATCTATATATCTATCTATTTGTCTATTTGTTATTGATCTATCTATACATGTGACTATTGATCTATCTAACTATTTGTTTATCTATCTTTATATCTATCTATCTACCTATTAGTCTATCTATCTGTCAAACAATCAACTTATCTATCTGTCTATCTATTAGTCACTCTATCTATCTATCTATCTAAATGTGTATTTATGTGTTTATATATCTATCCATCCAACTACCTATTAATCTACATAACAATCTATATATCTATTAGTAAATCTATCTTTCTAAATACTTATCTATCTATCAATCTATATGTCTGTCTATATATCTTTCTATTTATCTTTCTATATATTAATTTATTTGTCTATCTATTCATATATTTGTCTATCTATCTGTCTATCTATCTATCTATCTATCTATCTGTGTAGCTATCTAACTATCTATTTATCTATCTGTCTATCTCTTTATAAATCAATTTGTCGACCTATCTGTCTATATATCTATATATTTATATATCTATCTATATATTTATCTATCTATCTATCTATCTATATCTCTGTATATCAATCTATCTATCAATATATCTATCAATCTATCTATTAATTTGTCTATCAATCTATCTATCAATCTGTCTATTAATCTATCTATAAATCTATCTATCAATTTGTCTATTAATCTTTCTATCAATCTATTTAATTATTTAGCAAACTATCTATCTATCTATCTAACTAACTATCTATCTATCTATCTACCTATCTATCTATATATATATATATATATATATATATCTATCTATCTATCTATCTATTTATAATATATCTATATATCAATTTGTCCATAGTCAATCTATCCATCTATTTATTTGTCTTTCTATTTGTCCATCTTTCTATTTATCTATCTATCTAAATATACATCTATCTATACATTTATCTATTTGTATATCTATATGTATATCTTTTTGTCTATGTATTTGTCTATCTATCATTTTTCTATCTATATGTCTATTTGTTTATCTATTTATCTTTCTATACGTCTTTCTATCTTTCTATTTATGTATATTTTTTTTATCTATCTCTCTATCTATTTGTCTGTATCTGTCTATTTTTCTATCTATTTGCTATCTTTATATCTATCAATCAATCTATCTATCTGTCTATTTATCTGTCTATCTATCTATCTTTCTCTCTATCTGTCTATCTATTTATCTGTCTATATGATAGTCTATCTTTTTGTCTATCTATTGGTCTACTATGTATCTAATTGTCTATATATCTAACTATCTATCTATAAGTCTATCTATTTATTTGTGGATATGTATATATATCTATTTGTCTATATATATGTATATCCATATGTCTATCTGTTTGTCTATTTGTCTATCTATTTGTATATATATATATATATATCTATATATCTATATATCTATATATCTATGAATCAATCAATCTATCTATCCTTTTATCTCTCTATCTATCTATTTATCTATCTATCTGTTTGTCTATTTATCTGTTTATCAATCTATCTATCTATTTGTCTATCTCTCTATCTATTTGTTCTTCGATCTATATATCTATCTGTCTAACTACCTATCAATCAAGCTGTCTATCGATCTTTCATTCTATTAATCTAGCTATTTATCTATCAATATATCTCTCTAGCTCTCTATCTATCTATCTATCTATTAGTCTATATATCTTTCTATCTTTCTATCTAACTATATTTCTAACTATCTATCTATCTAACTATCTAGCTGGCTATCTTTCTTTCTTTCTATGTGTTTATCTATATGTCTATCTTTCTATATATCTATTTGTCTACATATTTGTATATCTTTCAATCTATCTATTTGTCTAACTATCTTTCAATTTTTCTATCTATCTATCTCTCTGTATATTTATCTATCAAACTATCTGTCTATCTATATGTCTATCTATTAATCTATCATTATATGTATCTATATATCTATATCTATCTTACAATCTATTTTTCTATCTATCTGTCAATCTATCTGTCCATCTATCTATCAACCTATCTAACTATTAATATAACTATATGTCTATCTATTTGTCTACCTAACTGTTTATCTATCTAACTATATATTTATTTATTTGTCATTGTAAATGCCTTTCTATATGTCTATATATCTGAATATCTATCTATTTATCTATCGATCTATCTATATGGTGTATCAATCAATCAATCAATCAATCTTCTATCTATCAGACTATCGATCCATCTATCTATCCATCTATATATCCATCGATCTATACGTATATCTTTATGTCTATCTATTCTTCTATCTTTATATATATATATATATATATATATATATATATATATATATTTGTCTATCTTTCTGTCTATCGATCTATATATATATATATATATGTGTGTGTGTGTGTGTGTGTGTGTGTGTGTGTCTATCTATGTGTCTAACTATCTATTTATCTATCTATATATCAATATGTCTATCTATCTATCTATCTTTGAATCAATCTGTCTATCTATCAATCTATCTATTTATCTATCTATTTGTCTCTCTACCTTTCTATCTAACTAATTTTTTAACTATCTATCTATATCACTCTCTTTCTATCAAACTATTAGTGTATCTATCTATCTATATGTCTGTTTATATGTCTATCTATATTTCTATCTATCAATCATTCTATTTGTATATTTATCTGTCAATCAATCTATCTATCTATTTATCTACCTGTCTGTTTAACTATATATCTATCTATCTGATATCTCTCTATTTATCTCTCTAGCTATATTTCTATCTATCTTATATATCTATATCTGTATATCTATATGTCTATCTATCTATCAATTTATATATCTAACTATCTATCTAACTACATACCTACCTATCTATATGTCTATCTATATATCTATTTTTATATCTTTCTGTCTGTCTGTCTATATATCTATCTGTCAATTTTGATATTTATCTATCTATTTATCTGTATATCTATAGGTATACCTATTTATCAATCTATCTATTTGTCTATATATTTATGTATTTATCCATTCGCCTATCTATCTCTCTATATATCTATTTATATATCTATCTATCTATTTCTTTATTTATCTATCTATGTCTTTGTCTATCTATCTATTTCTCTATTTATTTATCTGTCTCTGTCTATCTATCTATCTATCTATATTTTTATCTGTCTATCTATCTTTCTATCAAAATTTCTATCTATCAATATATATATATATATATATATATATCTATCTATCTAATACCTAACTATTTATTTGTCTGTCTATCTATATATCTATCTTTCTATATATCTATTTATATCTTTTTCTATCTATCTATCTATCTATTTTGTCTAACATTCTGTCTATCTATATATTTGTCTATGCATATATATCAATCAATCTTTCTTTCTTTCTAGAAGTCTTTCTATTTGTCTATTTATCTATCTATCTATTTGTCAATCTATTTATCAATCTATTTGTTAAAAAATATATCTATCGATCATTATATCATTATATCTTTCACCCAATCTATCAATCTATCTATTTGTGTATAAAGCTATCTATCTGTCTACCTATCTGTCTATCTATCTATCTTTCTATATGTCTATCTATTTTTCAATCTTTTTTTTATCTATCTTCCTTTATAACTATGTATTTATCTATATATCTCCTTATCTATATATGTATCTATTATCTATGTGTCAATCTATTTGTATTTCTTTCTTTTAATTATGTGTCTATTTATCTGTCTATCTATCTATCTATTTTTCTATCTATCTATATATATATATATATCTATCTATCTATATATTTATCTATCTATCTATCTACATATGTATCTATCTATCTATCTATCTATCTACACACACACACACACACACACACACACACACATATATATATATATATATATATATATATATCTATCTATCTATCTATCTTTCTTTCTTTCTATCCATCTATATGTCTAACTAACTATCTATCTTTCATTCATTTATATCTATCTATCTTTCTATCTATCTTCTATCAATTTTTCTATCAAATGATATATATATTTGACTATGTATCGATATATAAGTCAATCTATCTATCTATTTATCTGTCTATCTATCATTTTCTCTATATGTATATCTATTTTTCTATCTATTTTTCAATCCATCAATCAAACTTTCTGTGTATCAATTTGTCTTTCAATTTTACTATCAAATTGTCTATCCATCTATAGATCAATCTATCAATCTAATTATCTATATGTCTATTAATCTATCTATCGATATAAAATCTATCTTTTACTATATCTATTTGTGTATCTGTCTATAATTCTATTTGTGTGTCTATTTATATGTCTTTCTATCTATCTTTCTATCCATATATATATCTATCCATCTATCTATCTATTATTTTATATGTTTTTCTATAGATCTCTGTATATGTGTGTCTATCAATCTCTCTAATTATCTCTTTATCTATCTATCTTTCTTTCAATCTATCTGTCTATCTATCTCTCTTACTATTTGACAATCTATTTATCTATCTTCCTATATATATATATATATATTTATTTATTTATCTATCTGTCTGTCTCTCTATTTTTCTATTTATCTATATATATCTATTTGTCCATCAATTTGTCAATCAATCTTTTTATCTATATGCCCATCTATCTTTCTAAGAATCTATCTATATATCTTTTTATCTATTTATATCTCTATCTATCTAACTATTTATATATCTATTTATGTAAATGTCAATCTATCTTTATATCTATTTGTCTTTTTTTAGTCTATCTATCTTTCTATCTTTATATATGTCTATCTATCTTTCTATCTATTTATCTATCTATCAATTTATCTATCTATCTATCTATCTATCTATCTATATATCTATCTGTCTATATATTTATTTATTTGTATATCTATTTTATATCTATCTATGTATATATCAATATATCTATTAATCTATTTTTTTAGCTATCTGTCTATCTATCTATCTATCTATTTATCTATTTGTCTATCTATATGTCTATATATATTCTAACTATATGTATAGCTATCTATCTATCTTTCTATTTATTCATCTATTTATCTGTCTATCCATATATCTATATATTTGTATCTCTATTTATCTATCTATCTGTGTAGTTATCTATCTATCTATTTTTTATCTATCTATCTATCTATTTTTCTATCTATATGTTTATATATATTATATTTATATGTCAATTTATATACCTATCTATTTATATGTTACCTATATATCTCTCTTTCTATCTATATATCTATTTGTCTATATATTTGTCTATCTATTTATCTATCTATTTCTCTATCTGTCTATCTATATATCTATATATGTCTAACTATATGTCTATTTATCTTTCATTCTTCATTCTATATATCTATTATTTATCTATCTATCTATCTATGTGTCTATCTTTTTGTCTATTTATCATTCTATATATTTGTCAATCTATTTGTCTATCTAAATGTGTATATATTTTTTTATAACTATCAATCTATCTATTTGTCTATTAATATTTCTATCAATCTATACTTCTATATATTAATATGTCTATCCATTTGTCTATCTATTTATCTATCTATGTAATGATCTGTATTTCTATCAATCTAACTATGTATCTATCTTTCTATCCATTAATCTATCTGTTTGTCTATATATTTATATATCTATGTATTTATCTATCTTTCTATATATTTGCGTATCTATTAGCATAACTAATTACATATATATTTGTCTATATATCTATCTATCTATGTATTTATTTATCTATCTGTCTGAGTATATATGTGTATATCTTTCTATCTATATATCTATCTATCTATTTATTTTTCTATCTATTTGTCAACTAATTTGACTATCTATATGTGTATCTATCTATTTAACTATCTATATATCTATTTTTCTTTCTATCTATCTATTTATCTATCAAACTAACTATCTATCTATCAATATGTCCACAAATTTGTTTATCCATCTGTCTATCTATTTGTTTATATTTCTTTCAATCTATCTATGTATCTATCTGTTTATATAACTACCTAAATATTTCTTTATATATCTATCTATCTATTTAATTATTTATCTATCTATATATCTAACTATTTGTCTATCTATCTATCTATTAGTCTATCTATCTATCTATTTGTCTGTCTATGTACATATCTTTTTATTTATCTATCTATTTATTTGTGTAATAATTTGTCTATCGATTTGTCTATTTATCAATCTATAAGTGTATCTATCTATCCATTTATCAATCAATCTATCTATATGTCTAATTCTCTATCTTTCTATTTATCTATCAATCTATTTATCTATCAATCTATTTATCCATCAATCTATTTATCTATCTATCTTTCTTTCTATCTAACTATATTTCTATATATCTAACTATCAATCTCTATATCCATCTATTTATCTATCTTTCTAACTATCTATCTATTGATCTCTCTATCAACAAGTGTATCTATTTGTCTAACTATTTGTCTACCTATATGTCTATTTATCTATCTATTTGTCAATCTATCTATATATAGATATGCCTATCTATCTATCTATAAATCTATATATCAATTTGTTTATCTATCTATCTATCTATATGTCATTTTATCGATATACATATCTGACTGTTTCTATTTGTATCTCTATTTATCTATTTATCTATTTATCTATTTATCTATCTATTTGTCTATATATCTTTTTATCAATCTATCAATCTATTAATCTATCAATGTTTCTATCTTTCTATCTATCTATCTCTTTATCAATCTATCTAGATGTCTATCTTTCTATCTATTAATATTTCTATCTATCTATATATCTATTTATATATCTGTCTATCTATCTATTTGTATATCTATATGTTTATCTATCTATCTATCTATCTATATATCAATCTATTTGTCTATCTATCTATCTATCTGTCTATCTGTCTGTCTATCCCTATGTCTATCTATTTATCTATCTTTCTATCTACCTATCTATCTATCTGTCTATCTATATGTCTGTCCATCTATCTATCATTCTAGCTGTCTATATATCTATCTATCATTATATCTCTCTATTTATCTATCTATCTATCCATCCATCCATCCATCCATCTATCTATATATCTTTCTATCTTTCACTCTATCTATTTGTCTATATTATTGTCTATCTATTTGTCTATATTATTGTCTATCTATCTATATATCTATCTATTTGTTTATCTATCTATCTATCTATCTATATATTTTTCATCTATATATCTATCTATCTATATATCTATTTATCTGTCTATCTAGCTATCGATATATATCTTACTAATTATCTTTCTATCTATTTGTCTATCTATCTAATTATCTATTTATCAAATAATATATCTTCCTTTTTATCTATCTATCTATCTATCTATGTATCTATTTGTCTATCTATATGCCTATATATCTATCTATCTATATGCCTATCATTCTATCTATCTATGTATTTTTCTATATATATGTCTATATATCTTTTTATGTATTTATGTTTCTAATTATTTATTTTTCAATCTATCTATCTGTCTATATATCTATCTATCTATCTTTCTATCAATTTGTTTATATATCTGTCTATCTATCTGTCTATATATGTGTCTATCTTTTTCTCTAACACTACAAGAAAAATCACAAACAACTAGGTAAAATTCCCTAGCTAAATAGGAGTTTTTTTTCGCTAAACAAAATAAAACAACGAATTAATGATAAAATCTTTCCCAATCTTAAGAATTTGTCTTTAAAAATTAACGAAGGAAATATCTCCCTGGCTAAAAAATTTTAGTGACAAAAAATTTCTTAGCTAAAATAATGATTTCCATAGTTAAATTAGCAAGGGAAAATCCCGAGCTAAATTAGCAAGGAAAAATTCCCTAGCTAAATTAGCAAGGGAAAATTCCCTAGCTAAATTAGCAAGGGAACATTCCCTAGCTAAATTAGCAAGGGAAAAATCCCTAGATATTTTCATTCCAAAACTATTTTCAGAATTTTATTTTTTTTTCCAAAAATTTAAATAAATAATTTAAATTTTGTATATTAAATTGAATAAAAATAGAAACTTTTAATGATACTTTATAATTAACACAAAATATAATCATTTAATAAATTATTCTGATACAATATTTTACATTATTAAAAAAACATAACAAAATTTTATTACATCTTATTCATCAATATATCTACCGATAGTGCATAAAGTATAATCTATCCGTGCATTGACGTTGCTCTCTTTCTCATCTCCTCCAATCACCATCCTTCTACTACGACAAAGCTGTGCGAGTCATGGTGTGTCATGTCTCGTAATAAATTTCTCCACTTATACAAGCTCCATATGGGGAACAATGCAGTATCATAATAGTATGAAATTTAAACCTGTCAATAAAATCGAAATAAAAAATTAAATAAAGTTATGTTTTGATAAATATATAAAACTACATTATATATATACATATATACTATAATGTATATAAATATATACTAGCATTTCACTAGTTACATATATTACTACATTATATATACATATAAACTGTAGTATTATATGTACAAATACTGAATATATATGTATGTATATACTGAGTATGTACGTATGTATATACCGTATTTGCTACTACTACTGCTATTGCCACTGATAATAAAAGTGGGGTGGCCAATGATGCTTGACTGATGAACTTCTTTGTCAACCACTCATTCTAAGATTGAGCAAGTTTTTGACAACGCATCGAGCTGCTTCTCACAAAATAGGACTCGATATTCCACACGGCACTTGCGGCCTATAAAATTCAGGTAATATTACATTTTTCCATCCAATTGAAAAATAGTTTTGTGAAATCTTATAAAAGTACACGATACTACATGAGCATCATAATCAACATCATCATCCTAAGACATAGTACAATTAGAATCAATCTTTGTAGAACCTACAGTAAGAAAACATATTTCCTCAAACATATGCTTTGTACCATGTGATAATTACATATCTACTCAATTACTAAAAGATTTAAGACCAACCTCTATCTGCCTTGCTGGCTTGGACCAGAAATATCTTCATGCGACGGCCTTGGGGAAGGTTTAATATTCATGGCTTTTATGACATACATCGGTAAGTAATGCACGATGATGACCAGACCAGTCCGAGCAATTATATATTAAAACATGTGTGTGTGTGTGTGTGTGTGTGTGTGTGTGTGTGAGTAAATGGGTGTGTATGTATGACAATATATACATGTCTACACATAAATATATGCACTCACTAATGTGTATACTCGGTATATACGTACGTATACACTCGGTATATACGTACTTATGTACTAGTACATAAGTACGTATATACCGAGTGTATACGTACGTATATACTACAAAATATACGTATGTATATACCTAGTATATACGTGCATATATACTCGGTATATACAAACATATAAACTCGGTATATACGTACGTATATACTATAGTATTATATGTACATATATATAATCATAGAGCCATATATGACACACACACACATGTCCTTTCATGCAAATACACATACGATCAAAGATAACAGAAGGAATTAATCTAGGGCATAAAATACACACATATATGTCTCTCAAGCTTGGTCAGCATCTTCTAGTTCTTTGTCCTTTGGTACTCCACATAGATAGAGAACATTATTACACCTGCACATGGAGCATACCATACTACATTTGCAAACTAATAAAGAACACAACACTATGCCACTAATAAACAAATAGACTAGCACATGCAACACCAACTGCCATTTGATAGAAATTTCACACAACAAGATTATCATGAGCTTATTTTAAATTACCAAATCAAGAATTCTCCAAGATTTCTAGTGAACTGCCCATCAACATATTCTTTTATGTTGCCTAGCTTCACGCATCAGTCTATGGTTAATTATAGGAAAGTCAGTAAGTGCCAAACAAAATGGAACACTACAAAAAAAAGTACATTTAGCTAGGGATAGTTTCATAGCTAAATGGGCATTTTTCGTTACTAAACGGGATATAGCAACGGATTACCGAAGGATAGGTTCCATATCTAAAGTGTTTCTTGCTAAAATTTGTGATGGAAAGTGTCCCTAGATAAAAAGTTAGCAACGGAAAAATTCCTTGCTAAAAAAGACAAATCCCCTTACTAAATTAGCTAGCTAAATGAAATTTTCTATCGCTAAATAAAAATAACAACGGAAGATTCCCAAGCTAAAGTATTGGTTGATAAATTTTAGCAATGGAAATAGCCACTAGCTAAATAAATTTAGTGATAGAAAATCAGTCGCTATTTTTAAGAGTTCCCTAGCTAAATTAGCAAGGGAATTTTTCCATTGCTAATTTAGCAGGGGATTTTTCCCTAGCTATTTTAATTTCAAAAATAATTCCATAATTTAATTTATTTGAAAATTTTTTAATTAAATAAGTTAATATTTTTATATAAAATTGAATAAAAATTGAAACTATAAATAATTTATAATAAACAAAAAATAAATTCATTAAATATCTTATTCTAATTCAATATTTTACATAATTGAAAAAAAATTAGAAAATTTTATTACATCTTATTCATCAATGTATCTACAGACAGTGCATAAAGTATAATATATCCAATCATTGACATTACTTTCTCTTCCTCCACTCCTCCGATCATCATTTTTCTACTACAACAAAGCTGTCCGAGTCACGACACATATTGTCTAGTTAAAATCCTATCACTTATAAAAGCTTTGTATGAGGAACAATGTGGTATCATATCTGTAAGAAATATAAACCACTCAGTCAAATTAAAAAAAGTTATGTTTTGATACATATATAATCATATAGTTTATATGTAAATATATACTAGCATTTCACTCGTACATATATTACTGTAGTATATGTATACAAAAACAGTAGTATTATGTGTACATATAAACTGAGTACAAATATACTCAGTATATATGTACATAAAATACTATAGTATTATATGTACGTATATATTGAGTTTATTCATACGTATATATCTAATTTGGTGATGTTGTGTTGCTCCTGCTGTTGATCCTGCCAATGCCACCATTGCCGCTGTCCCTGCCAATACCACTGTTGGTGTCGCCACTGCATCTACTGATGTCGATGCCACCTATGCCGCTGCTGCCATTGCTGGCAGCTTCATTGGCTGCCGTCCCTGTCACCGCTGCATTGTAGACATCGCTGCCGTCGCTACCTTTGCTACCGTTGGATGTCATAGTTTTTACTGCCGCCGGTACTGCTGCTTCTACCACCGCCACTGCTGCTACCGCTGCTGCCTCTGCCGCCGCTCCCACTGCTGCTACTCCCACTAATACTGTCATCGCTACTTCCACCGTTGCAGCCCCTGCTACTGTCACCACCACCGTTGCCGTCCCTGCCACTTTTGATGTCATCAGTGCTGCCACTATCACTACTGCTGCTGCTACTGATAATAGGGTTTTACATACCTATAATATGATAAAACTCTACCCAAGAATTTTGAAGACACTCAAATATTTTCATAGATATATAAAAACAATTATTATAGACATGAAAAAACAAAATTAAAGTTGTTTGTTATACAGCATAAAATAAAATAAAATTTAATAATTTAATATTTTTATATTAAATTTAATAAAAATAGAAACTATAAATGAAAATTTTAAATTAAACAAAATAAATTTATTTAATAACTTATTCTAATATAATATTTTAAATATCTAGGATGTTTCGGATTCTTCATCTTCTTTTCGCTCTCAAGTTCTAGAAAGAGAAACACAATTTTTAGAGAGAGAAACAACAAAATCAGCAAAGAAGAAGCCATTTTCTAGCTTCAAATGGAGCAATTTGATCTCTTATTTAATAAGAAGTCTTTTTTCCCAACATTTTAAAAAAACTACGCATCTCTACTCACACTCTTCGGGCATTTACGAGGAAAAAAACGGGGAACCCTCGATAGAGTTCTCCCCGAATGACATATCCATGCTTACTAAAGCTCACAAATTCTCGGTGGTGGGCAAATTCTTTCATGGTCGGCCTCGCATTGAAGACGTCAGAGCATTCTATGCTTCACTGAAACCCAAGGGCTCAACAAAAATAGGCCTCCTCGATGCTAAACACATCCTCCTGCAACTGTCCACCTAGGAGGACTTCCATCGCATCTGGTTGAAGGGTGTTTGGTACATCATGGGATACCCCATGAGAGATTTCAGATTGATGCCTGCCTTCTCAACCAAGCAAGAGTCACCATTAACCCCGGTATGGTTCATCCTTCCTATGCTACCCATACACCTCTTTGACTAGTTCACGCTATACCATATTGCACATGTAGTGGGCACACCTCTTCTCCTCGACGGTGCCACTACAACACTATCTCGCCCGAGTGTTGCTCGGGTGTGCATAAAAGTGAACTTGCTCCACCATTTCCACATCGAATATGGATTGGTAGTAAAGATGGGGAGGGTTTCTGGCAAGAATTGATTCCAGAAAACCTCCCACATTATTGCTCCTACTGTTACAAATTAGGCCATAATTGTGATCAGTGCCTGGTTAAAAGAAAACACTCTAAAAATAGGCAGTGGCTTGGTCTAAAAAATACTGCAGGAAAGGGGGGACTAGAATACAGAATCAAACCACATCCACCAAATGAGCAGAAACTCACTGAAATGGGTTCTGGTCTGGAAATTATTGAATATGTCCCTCCTAAAGAATGGGGGAGAGAGGGGGTGGATAGAGAGGAAACCAGTAATACCCATAACTTAATCCTAAAAATTGTAGAAATTAACAAAAGGATACGGAGAGGAAGATTTGAAAAAAAGAGAGAGGATAGAATGAAATGGGCAGTGAAAATAGCTAATAGCTCGGAAGAAGAGCTAGATGTTAGAAGTGGCATTAGTTTAAACAAAAGAGAGGAAGATCCTAAACTTTTTAAAAATACTAAAGATGATATAGATATCGGTAAATTCAAAAACAAAATGGGAGATAGAGATTGGGCTATGGAGGAAATTAAAATTTTGGGCATTCAGCTAGATAGGGTGTGGAAAGATGAGAAAATGGAAGTTACGAGTTCTTGTAAAAAACCTAGAAATATGAAAAAACGTTTAAATAAAACTTATGAATCAAAGTGCACCACTAGAGCTCGGGCCAAATCTAATTATAATGTTTAAATTTATCTACTGGAATGCAAGGGGTATTGCAAACCCTTCAACAATAAAAAGAATTAAAAAATTGATTAATATACATAAAACCCCACTTATAATTCTTGCGGAACCTATAGTAAGTAGTGACCAACTAGAACACTATAAAGACATACTAGGTTTCGATGATGCCTTCTCTAATAAAAATATTAAAATTTGGTTGCTCTGGAAAAAAAATACTTAATATAAACATCTTAGAAGACACAAATCAAATGATTAATTTTATTTTAGACAAAGACCAAGCTGAAATCATCTCGGCTATCTATGCAAAATACACTAAAGAAGGCAGAAGGGACCTTTGGAATGATATTCTCAAATTAGCTAAAATAAATATACCTTGGATAATAGGAGGTGACTTTAACATCATTAGAAAAGCCAGCGAGAAAGTTGGGGGAATCCCTCCCAATAAAAAAGCTATGTTACACTTCAATGAGACCATAACATAGGCTAGACTGATGGAATCTAGCATTCTAGGCCCTCATTACACGTGGTGCAATAACCGGCAAGTTAAAGGCACCATATGGGCAAGACTAGATAGGGTTTTATATAATTTAAAATGGTTAGAGTCTTATGGATCCATGGTCGTTAGACATCTGAACAAAACCTGTTCGGATCATAACCCTTTGATAATATCAGTAGAAAAGTCTAAAATCACAAATAGCTCATTCAAGTTCCAGAATGCATGGTGCCTTCATCATGAATTCATTAATACGGTAAAAAACTCATGGTCACACGAAGCTTCAGGTATTCCGGTTCAGATCTGGAATATTAAACTAAACAGACTAAAAAAGCATTTAAGGACTCTTTTGGTAATATTAACAATAACATCATAGAAGCTGAACAAAAAGTCGAAAAGAAGGAGCCAGAACACGTCCTCCTTCAAAACAAAGATAGTATAAAGGAATTAAATAAAGCGCAAGCTGAATTAAAATTAAAGCTTCTCATGGAAGAAGTATTCTGGAAACAAAAAGCAAAAATAAAATAGTTTAAAGAAGGAGACAAAAACACGAAATTTTTTCAGAAATTAGTTAAAATAAAGATACAAAAACATAGTATAAAAGGCATAAAAAATAACCTAAATATTTGGGTAGATAGTAGCCTAGAAATTTAAAATTTCTTCGATGAATATTTCGAAAGACATTTTAGTGGATATTCCCCCCTAGATGGAGACCATCTCTTAAATAAAATCGATCACAAAATTACAAGTCTAGAAAATGTCACCCTCACAAAGTTCCCTGATGAAGATGAACTGAAGGCTATGGTATTTTGTATGAGAACAAATAGTGCCCCAGGACCAGATGGGTGGAATAACGAATTTTACCAAAACTACTGGATCATAATTAAAAATGATCTACTAAAGGCTATATCTTGGATTTTTTGTGGTGCAGAAATAGGTAAGAAATGGAGCTCTACGCACATAGTCCTTATCCCTAAGATCAAAAATCTTCAAAAAGTAGAGGATTTTAGATCTATAAGCTTGTGTAACTTCATATACAAAATTCTGGCCAAATTACTCCAAAATAGATTGTCAGTAGTTCTCCCAAAAATCATCTCTAAAGAACAGTTAGGATTCATGAAAAATAGCATAATTATGGAAAACATTTGTCTAGCAAAAGAGATGATCAAGGAAATAGGAATGAAGTCTAGAGGGCATGTATTGCTAAAGTTAGACCACTCTAAAGCTTTTGATAGAGTAGATTGGAACATTTTATGCCTTATAATGAGAAAAAATGGGGTTTTCAGAAACCTGGATTGACTTGATATATAGATGCATTTCAAGTCCATGGATTAAAATCCTAGTCAATGGAGACCTAGGAAAAGATATTAAACCTTTAAGAGGATTAAGACAAGGAGATCCTCTCTCTCCCTCTCTCTTTAATATTTACTTAGAATTATTAATTATTAACATTAAATCAAAAATGCAAACAGGTAAAATAGGCCTGTTTAGTCAGCCAAAAGACACCCCCGTGGTGGTTGCTGGCATACGCGGATGATGTGATCATTTTCACAAACGGAAGCGCTAGATCCCTTCATAATTTGATGGGATTGTTAAAAGTATTAGAAAAAGAAACAGGGCAGAAAATTAATAAAAAAAAATGTCAATTCATGATTGCAAAGAATGCCCCATCAAACTTAGCTCGGAAAATTAACACCATAACGGGATTCACCCAGAAAAAAGGTGCAATGCAATATCTTGGCTGCCCATTATATGAAGGTAAATTAAAATCAGAATATTTGGAATTTCTACTAGGAAAAATTAAAAATAAAATTGCAGGATGGAAAGTAGATTTGCTTAACATGAGTTGTAGGATCACCCTAATCACACACGTGGTGCAAAGCATAGTCATGCAAAACCTTATGATTTCTTACCTACCAGCGGTAGAGAAAAAAAGAATAGAAAAAGAATTGGCCCAATTCTTATGGGGACAAAAAAATGGAAAAAGGAAGCTACACTGGAAAAAGTGGAAAGATCTCTGCTACCCTAAACAGGAATCAACGCTGGGTTTTGTTGACTTTAATGACCTAGCTAAAGCTTGGGCGTGCAAAAGATGGTGGAGACTCAAAGAAAATAATACCTTATGGGCTGAATTTATGAGAGCCAAATATTGCATAGAGGGAGACACAAACAAAATAAGAAAAAAAAACAAAGCTTTACAAGTCTGGCTTCAAATGCTCCAGCAAAGAGAATTAGTAGATAATCACTCCACTCTCTCCAAAAATGGCTGGAAATGGTCTTTGAGTGCAGATGGTGCTTTCTCACTCAAATCCATTAAAGAGAAAGTGAGATGTAGAAAAATGGACCAACCTTTATTTAGATGGACCTGAAATAATGATAATAGCCAAAAAATTAAAACTAACACATGGAAAGTGCTCTCGAACATAATTCCAACAGATGAGAACATAAAAACAAAAGGCATACAACTGCCATTTAGATGTAAATGCTATCTTCAAGCAGTAGAAATGCTTGATCACCTATTTTCTCAAGGAAAAATTGCATTGCAAATATGGAAAAGATTATAATCTGAAATGAGCTTAAAACATGAATGTACTCCTCTTAGAAATAGACTCCTCAAATGGAGTTCAGCACACTCACAGCATAGCCTTCAATCCTGGCTTAAAAATAATATCCCCCACATCACTATTTGGTGTATTTGGAAGGCTAGGAGTAGTAGCAGATATGAAGGTAGTGTAATGACTATTAAAAATATCTGGAGAGACATAAAGAGAGAAATAATAATTACCTCGGAAGCTAGTCCGATAGAAGCTGGTATTTCTTACAGGGACATTGACACTCTTAAATTCTGGAATCTCACAGTCTCAAAAGTCCAACCTCAAAAAATCATAAGCATTAAGTGGGAAAAACCAATAAATGGCAGATTAGTCCTTAACACCGATGGTAGTTTTGATAGAAATATAGCTATAGCAAGTGGAGGTGGAGTAATAAGAGATCACAGTGGTCATCTTATCCTCACCTTCATGGGATCTGTTAAAGCCACTTCTGCTCTCCATGCAGAAATTATAGCCTTGAGGGATGGCTTACAGATCTGTAAATTGAAAGAGCTATCTAACTTAGATATACAAATAGATTCTAAAATCTTGGTAGATCTAGTGAATAAAAGAAAAAGCATGTGGAAATTTGAAGAGGAATTAGAAGAAATTAGTAGTTTAATAGAAACATTGAATGCTTCAACTAAACATATATACAGGGAAGCAAACATGCTGGCTGACAAACTTGCTAAAGATGGAAAATACAAAGAATTTCATGAATATCTTATAGATTCTGTCCCAGAGAAATTTAAAGGCTACATTAGGATGGATAAGAAAGAATACCCTTACATCAGAATATGTATAAAACTTACCTAATATTATGGGTTGTGTCACGGGTGTGTGCGTTAGTTCTATTACTGCATTTTGTTGTTCTAAAAGTACATAAAAAGTTTTGGAATGTTAAATATCTTCCTCGCCTGAGGAAAGAATATGCAAAGAAAGCTCCAAAACTATGGTAGGCCCAACATGGTAAGAGGAAGGTAAACATTTAGAGAATTGGTACTCTCACTTCATGCAGGATCTGAATCTTTCAAAAGAAGACATGAGGTTTATACTCTAGACATGAGGTTTATGCTGTTTGGTATCTTTTAGTTGTATTATTTATTAGGTACATCGTCCAGTTCAGGAGCCCCCCGTAAGTATCTTAATAAAACTCACAGGCATGGTATCATATATGTTGGCAATCTGTTTGGTCTTTTTACAGCCTCAAAGTCAGCTTCTGGATAAAGAACAAATCTAAAAAGCTAGCTAAAGGCTGTCTCGATGGAAAGAGTAGATGTGTCTGTATATTTTCATGGTTGTATTCATTATGTTGTATGATTGTAAAGATCAGATTATAGAGGCTTTGGTCAAGAGTCTCTATGCTTAGGTAGGTAATTTGGTGGTCTGTTAAGAGTAAAATTCCGGTCAAGCATCAAAGGCCGCTGCGTTACGGAACAAAGCAAGGAATTGGTTATAGAAAATCTTCGGAAATCCAAGAAACAATAAGGATTGGAAGCGTATAAATCAGCGCAAAGTAGAAGATTTACAATGCTTTATAATTTGCAAAGCCACCTTAGAAAATAGACTCATGGCTGACACATTTATAACCCCAATAGAAAACTAGCTAAAACTCCTAAATTCCAGCAAGTTGCAAAGTATAACTAATCAATGAAACTATGAAATGACCTTTCATTGATTGGTTTGATTTTGAAATGGGTGTAAAAGGGACAAGGATAGATATAGCTTGTAAAAATGGTGTTCGTCCGCCAAAAGAGATGACTTTTATTATAATAAAACAACCTTAAAACAAAAAAATATTTTAAATAACTAAAAAAAATAATAAAAATTATATTACATCTTATTAATCAATGATTTTACCAACTGTGCATAAAGTATAATCTATCAATGCATCGACGTTGCATTCTCTCCCTCTACTCTTCCCATCACCAATTTTCAGCTACGAAAAGCTGTCCGAGTCACGGTGCATCATGTCTGTTAAAAAATATTTTCACTTAAACAAGCTTCGTATAAGAAACAATACGGTATGACATATGTATGAAAATTAAACCACTAAATCAAATCAAATAAATTAAAAAAAACTATGTTTTGATAAATATATATTACTATTGCAAAAATGTACATATATACTAGCATTTCACTCGTACATATATTACTATAGCATTTGTACATATAAATTGCAGTATTATGGGTACATATATACCGAGTACATATATACTCGGTATATATGTACATAAAATACTATAGAATTATATGTACATATATAATGACTATATATGTACGTATATACCACATTTTTTGGCATTCCTCCAACTCCCACTATCGCTGCCATACCTGCTGCTGTTGTCGTTGCCGCTGTGGCTGCTGCCGGAGCTTCTACCAGTGCCAGTCCAGCCGCCTCTGACTCCGCCTCTGCCACTACTACCATTGTTGCCGCTGTAGCTGCTGCAGCCATTGATGCCTCCATTGTCGCTACCTCTGCTACCTACGTTGTAGCTACCTCCGCTACCGCTGATGCCGACGACGCAACTACCACTACCGCCACTACTGTTGGCGATGCCGCCACTACCACTTTTGGCACCACTACCGCCACTACCATCACCACTTTTGTTGTCGCTGCTACTACTACTGATAATAGGCTTTTACATACCTATAATATGCTAAAACTCTACCTAAAAAATTTGAAGAAATACAAACATATTCACAGATATATAAAAAGAATTATTATAGACATGAACAAACACAAATTAAATTTGATTGTCATATAGTTTCAACAAAATTTTAATTAAATAATTTAATATTTTTAAATTAAATTTAATAAAAATAGAAACTATGAATGAGTTTTTTAAATTAAACAAAAAAAATTCATTTAATAACTTATTCTAACACAATATTTTAAATAACTAAAACAAAAAAATAACAAAAATTATATTACACCTTATTAATCAATGTATCTACTGACTGTGCATAAAGTATAATCTATAATTACATTGACGTTGCTTTCTCTCCCTCTACTCCTCCAATCACCAACTTTTCGCTGTGAGAATACTATCCGAGTCATGGTGCATCTTATTTGTTGAAATATGTCTTCACTTATACAAGCTTCGATATTGAAACAATGCGTTACAATATCTGTATGAAATTTAAACCACCAAATAAAATCAAAATAAATAAAAAAAACATTATTTTGATAAATATATATTACTATAGTAAATATGAACATATATACTAGTATTTCACTCGTACATATAGTACTACAATATATGTACATATAAACTACAGTATTATGCGTACATATATACTGAGTACATATATATACTCAATATGTAGTACATAAAATATAGTAGTATTACATATATGCATATACTGAATATATACATATGTATATACAGCATTTGTTGTCGTTGCTGCTACTCTTACTGCCACTGCCACTCCCACCGCTACTATCATTGCCACTGCCGTTGCTGATGCTCTTGTGTTGGTGCTGCCGCTACTGCTGTAGTGGTTGCTAGTGCTCCCGTCGCTGCTCCCGCCGCCACCATTGCTGCTGCCACCGCCGCCACTGCTTCCTCTACCGCCCCCCACCACCGCTACTAATGTCATCGCCGCATCTGCCACTGTGGCCACTGCTGTCGCTGCTACCACTACTTCCATACTTTCGCTAATGTCGCCTTACCGCCGCTACCACCGGTGCCGCTGCTGCCGTTGCTGAAAATAGGCTTTTACATACCCATAATAGGCTAAAACTCTACCCAAAAAATTAAGACACACAAAAACATATTCACAGATATATAAAAACAAATATTATAGACATGAACAAACACAAATTAAAGTTGATTATCATACAGCTTTAACAAAAATCCCAAAGATGTCCAGCAATAATGTTTAGAGAAAAAGAGAGTGAAAATATAAAATATATTAGGAATAATAAAGATAAAATAAGCTAGCCATCCTTTTGATAAAACTAGAATCAGTAAATATGGGACCCACGCATTAGAATGACCGTGACAATGTCTGAATGCTCTAAATTAGAATTTTATCATGTGTCTCGGATAATGTGTCCTACAAAGATTCATAATTAGGTTAATGGGAAAAGCAAAAAACTAAACCAGAATAAAAAAAATTCAAACCTACAAAAGAATATTATAATTATTTGCTACAGATAGAAAAAAATAAATAACAGTTCAGAAATAATTCTCATACGAAATTATCTTCATAATTTGTAGGGAATGCTAGCCTCTCCTACGAAGTTTCGCAGCTGGATCTCGGAATGCTATCTGTTGTGCCAATGCCACTAACTGACTCCATATAGGACATCTGTCGTTGCATTACATTATTAATTCTTTTTATCTCATCGTTCATTTCTTTTATTTCTTGCATTTCTTCCATCAAATTAGTATACAGGTCATCCTTCTGTACTTTAATTTCATATATTTCTTCCTTCATATGAGATATCTGCTCATCCTTCTGTTCTTTAATTTCATATATTTCTTCCTTCAAATGAGATATCTGCTCATCATTCTTTTTTATTTTGGTCTCCATAAGTACAATACGTTCATTTATTTCCATTGCTTATTATTCGACCGACTCATCCACCATTGCTGAGAGAAATAAATTCGAAGCATGACTACTACATGAAAAGGCCATGCCCTTCTAGTTGATTCCATACACTCACTTACTTCTCACGAACTTCTATGGTCTCCAAATAAATAGGATCATAGTCACTTGGTTAAAGATCCATACAACCCTCAACTTGTTGATGAGCAACTATCACACGTTCCTCCATTAAGTCCTGAGTTAAAATAGAAAAAATACTATTCTAAATATACAAAAATAAAATAAATATTTTTAATTCCAAATAATTTTCAAAGTGTACTGTAGTATTATAAAATTTTATTAATATAACAAGTTCTAACAACAATCATCTAAAACTTGTTGTCAACAAACTGACCATCCACTTTTTTCATGTGCATCTTCCTAAAAATATCATAAAATTTTCGATCTTGACCCAATTCTCTAGCATAGAATATGTTTTTATTAAGTCATTAAAAAACAAATGATCAAAAAATTTAACAAAATTAATAAAACCATGTAGAGGTTTGATTTATTGGACTATTAGGACAACCACTAAATATATAAATGTTTAACATTTTAAAATTGTACCAAATCTCGAGTGTGCTCAATGCTAGACTTTGACCCTCCTGTGTGTCCCAGATTCTTGTATCTTGTCCAGCTACCTCACTTTGGCGATATTTGATGGAAATATCTGATTTTTCTTCACATCTAGCTCCTGACAATACTTAAGCCACTCGGGCCAGTCATCCTCGGATATAAAATCAGGCCTTTCTTTCATATTCTTCAATTTATAAATAAAATCAGAATACCATGGAGTAGCTTTGATCTCCCATAATGACTTTATCTTTCCATCAAATTTGGGTGTCCATGCACATTGATTCTATATATAGAAAAATCACAAAAGAATTTTTATAAACAATAAGAACGTAATTATTTACAGCTTGAATAATAACCAACATAATAGTTAAGTAATTTTATAATAAATTTTCAATGCTTTTGTATTGTTATTTTTACATGAAAGTCATTAAAATATGACTCCTTTGTCGATTTAGAAACTTTCATCCATGAGAATGCTTTAGAATTAGCTATTTTCTTGAAAGACTTTGTAATTATAGTCGATCACTTATGAGATGGAATAAAACTATACAAATTCATAATTAACATAGAAAACAAGAAAATCATAAAAATATAAAAAAACAACTAACAGAAACAGCAAAATTTTTTTTCCAAGTCATTTTTAGATATTTCTTTTACCTCTCATCCACGATCTCAATTTCTAACTTTGCACTGACTATAGAGGAAGGCACAATATTTGATGATGTCGTTGGTTTTATAAATAGGGAAATAATCTGTGTAAAATGTGGTGTAGACGATAGAGATGGAACAAAAGTGTGTGTAGGAAGCACAATGGGTGGTGGGCTTACATCTGCTAAAGGTGATAGTAGAGGTCTCAATGATGGTGATGGTGATAGAAATGAAGATGATGATTAATGTTAAATTCTAGATATGGTGGCAATGAGATGGTATTGATTCTGCAACATAATGTAGCATACAATATGAATTTGGTTCATTTCTGTGTCAATGTTCACCTCCAACATGGCCACGTCCTTTAGGCATCATCTACTGTACAAAATAAACATAGAACAAACAATAAAGATATGATGAACAAGCATGCATTTGAGAATAAAACACACCAATATATTTCAACAAATTATAAAAAGTCTTTTATAGTTAAATATTATAATAAAATTATAATAATTTAATTATTGGTATCATTGTCCTACTCCAAATGATCTTCTGATATTTCATCTAATTCTGATTGAAGTTCTAACTCATCTTCAGATAGAAATAGATCATCTTCTATTTCTATTATGTCACCATTTGAGTCACATAAATTTTCTAGATCTTCATCTATATTCACAGGCTATATATTATTTATGTCATTTTCCTGGAATGCCGGTGCAATATCTAAGTCTGCACTTCTTTGTTGCGATGTTGGTACTTCAAATTGTGATTGTGGTTTGTTTTTGCAAATCACTCATCAATCACTCTTATCATGAGATAAACTCGGATATGTACAATAATATACTTGAGCAGCTTGAACTGTCATAATAAATGGGTCATATTGATTATATATACATTTATGGTTAACATCCGCTAGCTTATAATCCGAATGAATCTTTGTGCCCATATTTCGTGTAGGATCAAACCACTTGCACTTAAATAATACAATCCTATTATTTTTGAGTCCAGGATACTCCAACTCAATAACTTCTTTGAGTTGATCATAATAATCAATCTTATTTGCACTATATCTTATTCATTTAATGCATACACTACTATTCATATTATTTTAGAAGAATCATTCCCGATTGTGTGAAATTTATATCTATAAATAAAATACCCAGGATAAGTTGTCACATATCTAAACAGACCTTTACTTAGATTATGAATAAAAATATTTGAATATCTATTTGAATGATTAATTGCCTGTGACAAATTAAAAAATTGATATTAACAAATAAAAGATAATAATAAATTAAATAATTTGAATTTTTAAGACTAATAATTCTCACATAATTTTTGAACCAAATCACAAATTTATTTTTTAGCATATAATTGACGTCATTGCTGGAAATTGCTGGTTGTCTATATTTTAACTGCTCAACATAAATACTACACAAATATAAAACGAGAGAGAAAAATGTATATCAATTTTTAATAATTCCTATTAAAAATAAAATTAAAATATTATTAAACTTGCAACTATTTTGTGTATACATACTCAAAGTATGGTACAACATTCTCACAATTAAGTAAAACATAGCTCGGGGTTGCATTGTACTTTTCATCTGTCATACATATTTTCATTGTTCTTCCAGAGTGCTTGAAGATAGATAGTTTGTTCACAGAATCATCTTCTGCCATCAAATTACCTTCTTCATTCCGAGGCACATTTCTATTCTTTGTATTGCAAATTAAACTTCAACTTTTCCCTTGTTTCTAACATTCAATTTCAACTTACGAAGATACCTACAACTACAATGTTTGGTTTCAATTATATTAAATTACAATATTACATTATGCAAAAATAATAAAACATAGCAAATTATGTGTATTTACCTCTCAAAAGGATACATCAACCTGTATTGCAGTGGCCATGCTATCCTTGCTTCAAATGCCAAATGGATCGGAAAATGCTCCATTGAGTCAAAAAAAACTTAGTGGGGATATCCATTCAAGCTTACAAATAATAAGTGGAATGTCATTCTCTAGCTTCACCATGACATCTATTTTGATTGTGGTTGCAGTTAGCTGTTTTAAAAATAAACAAAGTTCTGTAAGGATCTTTCAAACACTTAGGGGAAGTAATTCACAGAATACAATTGGTATTAATCTTTGCATAAATACATGACAGTCATGACTTTTCATTCCAAATAATTTAAGATTCTTTATATCCACGCATCTACCTATATTTGACACATATCTATTAGAGAATTTCAAATTTGTAACCCATTCACACAATATCTGTCTTGCCTTTTTATTATGTGTGTAGCAAGCTTTAGAGAATTTTCCTGTTTCCTCATTTAGTTTCATTTTAGGATGCCCACAGTATTCATTCAACTCTTGTCTTGATTTTAAAGTATCTTTTGTTTTTCTGCCTACATTAAGAATAGTGTTGAAAACATTGTTGAAAACATTTTTTTCAATATACATTAAATCTAAGTTATGGCGAATTAAATTGGACTTCCAATAGGGCAAGTCCCAAAATATACTATGTTTCCTCCAGCCAAATAATTTGCCTATTGGTTCATTACTTCCATTAGCTTCCTTTTCAGTTACCTTCTACAAACCCAAACTATGAATATCTTCATAATATCACCTCCTGAACGAACTGTTGGTACAACTATCATCACAGTTATATTTTTTCGAAATATAGTTCTATTTCTTCGAACTGGATGATTCATAGGTAGAAACTTAGGATGGTTATCAAAGCATGACTGTTTACCACAAATTTGAGGGTAAATGCATCAAGATTTTTCATGCAATATGGGTATGTGAATCATCCTGTAGTACTCTAGCCAGACAATATTGAATATGAAAGAAAGTCACTTACCATCCACATAAGAGCTACCCTTATAATGAAATTATACTTCTTTGAGATATCATGAGTATTCATGCCAACATTCCATAAAATAATTTAACTCTACAATAAGAGGCTGTAAAAATACATCTACCATGTATTTCAAAATTTTTGGCAGTGGAACCAATATTAACAAAAATATATATTGCTTCTTCATACAAAACCACGGAGACAAGTTATAAGGTTTCATTATCATTGGCAATGTTGAACATATTGTCCAAATTGCCGAAATGGCTGAAATCTATCAGTGTAGAGACCCAATCTCACATTTTGAATTTCTACTGCAAAATCTTGATGTATATAATTAAAATGCTTCACAGAAGGTAAATCTGATGGATGATGCATTGCCCCTTCTTCAACGTCATGCTCAGAATGCCACATCATATCATTTTCCGTAGCATTTGATGCATATAGTCTATGTAATCAAGGAATTAATGGAAAATAATACATCTTCTTAAAGACAACCTTCAATTTTTGTCGTGTATCTACAACATGAGGTACCTTCCTAAATTGAGGATGATCACAAAACATACACATAATTAAATCACTATCACTGCCCCAATATAATATGCATCCATTTAAACAACAATCACTTTTTTCAATAGATAGACCCATTCTTCGTAGTAACTTATTAGTGTTGTAAAAGTTGTTCGTGATCAATTATTATCAGGAACAATCTCCTTGATCAGTTCTATTTTTTGATCAAATAATTTTTCAAACATATGATTTTCTGACTTAATGCTCATTAGTCGAGCCACAAGTTACAATTGTGAATGTGTTTTACAACCAGGCCACAACTCTTTATCTACAGCTTTAAGCATTTCAAAAATTTCTTAGCTTCAGGATTAGGTGGTTCATCCATGTAATCCATATTGAAGTCAGCACCAGTAGCTTCCGTGATCATTCTATGGTATGCGTTTGATGATTCTTCACCACAAGCAAACAATTAAATATCATCATTTTGGTCAATATTCAGAGCCATTGTACTTTCCCCATGATAAATCCAAACAAAATAATTTGGCACAAAGTCATATTTAGCCAAATTATATCTTATAGTGTTTGCATCAAGAAAAGGGATATTCTGATACTTGCGATGATTACATAGGCACTTGATTTTTTTCCATCCATCAACCTCGATTGAGTACATGCAAAATTGATGAAAGTTTCAAGCCCACTCAAAAAATATTTATTCATAAATCCATTAATAACCCTTCTGTACATCCACTAATGATTTGAGCTCATTTTGCCTTGTTTTATTTACAAAAAATAATGTCCAATCATTATTTTGAATAAAACATTCTATTACTTCAAAATATACAAATAATTAAATAAAATTTCTTACATATGAATTTTTAAAAATTAAATATTATGAATATCGAGGCAATGCATTTGAAGAATCTACATTGATAGATAAAACAATTTTTAGCACGATAAAGATTAATAAATATCATGGTTATACTAAACAAAGGGTGCAAAATGCGATAATGCACAAGAAAGGAAATCAAAAAAGAAAGACATTTAATGTTTGAAGGAGAAGAGGGAGAGAGAGAGAGAGAGAGAGAGAGATAAGGTGGGGAGAGAGAGGGGCAGAGAAATGGAGAGATAGGGAGAGAGAGAGAGAGGGAGAAAAAGGAGGGAAAAAGAGTGGGAGAGAAATGATGAAAGGGAGAGAGGTTAAGAGAGGGGGGGAGAGAGGTGGAGAGGGGGGGAGAGAGGGAGAGAGAGAGGGAGAGGGAGAGAGAGAGGGAGAGAGAGAGAGAGAGAGAGGGAGAGAGGGAGAGAGAGAGAGGGAGAGAGAGAGAGGGAGGGAGAGAGAGAGAGAGAGAGAGAGAGAGAGAGAGAGAGAGGGGTGGAAAGAGAGAGAACAAGCAAGAAAGATGAGCGAGAAAAAAATTAACAATAGAGAGAGTGTGACATATAAAGAAAAAGAGGAAGTGAATGAGATAAAAAATTATAGAGGGAAAGAGAGACACATAGAGAGTGTAGTGTTAGAATGAAGAATTATATAAAAGAAAATAGATGTTCTTCAGTACAAACCTATCAAATATTAGATTTTTTGTTATACATAAGTTCATATTTGAGCTTGATGACCAAGGGCTGAGATTAGGTAAGAGTACGATCCTTATTTGTATTATACCATATATGAGCCTAATCATTGAACACTCTCATGCTATGTGCTTACATATTATTGATATTATATCTTTAGCCATTTTATTTCAAGTAAGTGCAACAAAATAGTATTATGTCATATTTTATATGCTAGGATACATATAGTAAATGCAGTTATAAATAGTTATATTTAGTTTAACATATAATTATATATAGATATATGCATACAAGTAGTTATAAGTAAATATAAATAAATGTATACAAAGTTATAAACAATTATATAGATTTACATATATGTATACATATATGTATACATAATTAAAAATAAAGTTATATTTATTTATATAGAGTTTTTTATAGGTATACAAATATTTATATATAGTTATACACATTTAGTTAAACATTATGTTGTATGTTTTTATACATATAATTATAAATATAGTTACATTTGGTTATACATATAGTTACATGTATAGTTAAACTTATATTTATACATGTATGTATATAAATCTTTTCATATAATTTCATATATTTATAAATATAGTTATGTATAGGTATGGATATACTAAAATACAATTTTTATACTAATATATAAAAATCTATATTAAATATAAGTTGTTAATTATATATATATATATATATATATATATATATATATATATATATATATATATATATATAGTTATTTATAATGTTTTTATAGTTATACATATAGTAAGATAGAATTATTTATAGTTATATGTTATTATACATATAATATATATAGTTAGAAAAATTTATATATCATTAAACATTTAGTTATATATATATATATATATATATATTCATACAAGTAGTTATATTTAGTTATACATAAATATATACAATGTTATAAACAAATATATAGATTTACATATATGTATACATATATGTATAAATAGTTAAAAGTATAGTTATATTTAATTATATAAAATTTTATTTAGTTTTTTAAATATTTATATATAGTTATACACATATAATTAAACATAATGTTGTATGTTTTAATACATGTAATTATAAATAAAGTTACGTGTGGTTATACATTTAGTTACACATATAGTTATACTTATATTTATACTTAAAATAATCAAATCCTACTTGCGTTATCATGATAAAGAAGTTTTGAATACAAGATTTCTAAAAGGTTACAAGTAGGATGGATGGTGG
Organism: Sapria himalayana; assembly: GCA_029783825.1. NCBI lineage: Eukaryota > Viridiplantae > Streptophyta > Magnoliopsida > Malpighiales > Rafflesiaceae > Sapria > Sapria himalayana. The sequence continues at coordinate 55,479 of JAREIK010000098.1, forward strand.
CATCATTAAATGGGTGTAAGCCCTGGGTTTGAACCTATCATTGTTCTTTGAAGAAGTATATTTTGGTAAACCCTATGAGAATCAAAATTTGATTTTTGAATTCTGAAACTATTATTTTAGATTTAAATTTTTTAAAAACTTCTGAGATAAATAAAGTTGATGCATTTTGGTGCAACAAAAGTGGATAAAAGTTATAATGTTATAGGAAAAAATGTTAAGGGGTCCCAAAATAAAAATAATTATGTTTTATTATAATTTTTAATTTTAATATAACATTTGGGGACCCAAATCCAAAATATATATGATTTGGGTCTTCCAAATTTCTATACTGATAATTACTTTCTTTTATTCATATGGTATGCATATACTTAAGTATGCATATGAGTTTATGCAGAAACTCATTTTTTCATAAACAAAAACATATGCATATGGAGTTCATAAATAATTTGTATGCATAAGCATATGCATAAACTCATTTTTTGCATACTGAGTAAGCTGAAACGAGTTTATGATAATGTTTTTTTAATTATATTGGGATAATATTGAGTATCCGAATTTAGGTACTAAAATATAATCCAAATCATAGATATTTTTTTTTGGATTCCATAAATTATCCATTGTGTGTGTGTGTGTGTGTGTGTGTGTGTGTGTGTGTGTGTGTGTGTGTATTTATAGATTAAGGATGAAATAAATTAAGTATTATTATTATTATTGTGGATGAATTCCATTTTTTATTGCAAACTTAGATAAAAATTAGTGCATTATTTGGAAGCAACAAAATATAAAGAATAGTACTTTCATTGTCAAGAAAATCTATTTAATAAAATTCTGAAATTGAATTAATTTAAGAAAATACTTCTCAGAGCAATATTTCTACCATTTAGTGGTATCAATGCATATATTAAATTGTTTTTATTATTTTGTTTTGTAATTTAAGAGATGCAAGCCTAATCTTTTGTTCTATTTTAAGATTAGAATGCTTTGGATTTCTTATTATGTATGTAATTGCTACTTAAGAGCTATAAGGCTACTCTATTTTCCTTTTCTTTTATCTCTCAATAATTTGGATTTTGTTGGCTCCTTTGCAAGACTAATAATTATTCTTGATCACTAATTTATTTGTGATATTTTCTTAATTCTTATGTGATCAACTCAACAACTTACAAAATACCTTTATGCAACATCATAAGCAGGGTCTCTTTATTCAAGCTTATTTGTTGTGCCATCCAAAACTATAATAAAATCATGATTTATCATTTTCATTATACATGATGAATAGTTTTATACTTAGTCCCTTACAGGGATTTGCACATGATGCAGGTTGATATGTATAATTTTGCTTGGGTTTAGGTTGGCTCTTAACCTGTCGACTTGCATTCCTACAAACAATTTAGAAATAGTAAAAATTTTAAGATATAATATATAAAAAAATGATAATATGGCATACATATCTTGTAAGTGACTAAATCTATTTTTCAAATTAAATTTATAATCTCTTTTCTTTGGTTCAAATTAGAAACATAATCAAATTATGGTGCTAGAATGAATATAATCAACCCTCATATGACTTATGAAATGTCATCCCTCCGGTGGCTATTAAGCTAGCATGAAATGAATATAAATCATTCTAGCCATAGGAATCATAATAAATCTTTTTTTTATGGTTCAATATAAAGGGATGAACAAATTTACTTTTCAATTATTAATCATACAATAAATACAAGTGGCTTGGACAACATTGAGAATTAATTGTTTGATATGAGTACATAATGAGTTTATAATGACTTAGAATAATTTAAGGATGACATAGCACGAGGGGTTATTATCAAGATCATAGGGCACTCTCATTCAAGGGCTGTGATGTGCTTAGTTTGATTAGTTAAATTTCATAAAATTTAAAATACTTTAAATTCCAACATTAGATGTTTTTGCATTTTTAATCATAAGTTTTTACAATTTATATAAATTACTTATAAAGTATAGTAAAAGTTTAAGTTTACTGTTTCTATAGTTATATAGATATAGTTATGTTTAAATATTTTATGTAAACTATTTTTATAGTTATATATATATATATATATATATATATTTATGTTTAAACACACTTATATAAAGCACACTTATATTTATGTATACTATTCTTGTATACAGTATGTAGTTATGTATATTGAAGAAGTTATTAATTAGGCATAACTACTATGCACCATCAAAATCAACACAATGACAATGCATTATATCACAAATGCATGAATATATATACGATTAAGTAAATATACGCAATCCAAGAACACCATGGTGAATAAAGGAGAAGAATTTTGGAAACATTAAATAACAGAACCAATACATATAAGCTTAATAAAGATAATCGATAAAGAATAAATATATAAAACATACCTCAAATCAATTAAAAATTAAAACTTAAACCTCGATTATATGTTGATGCGTTAGTGTCAAGGGATTGATGGCCGAATGCAGAGGTTTGCTTCATTAATGTTGAAGAATATCGGGTCTCGACGTGAATGTAAATATTAGCAAATTTTTTATATTTTTAATTATTTAAACATTAAATAAACAATATAATCAAAAAGACTCATTAATTTTATTTACTATCAAAATTTTTTCCACAAAATTAATGTGTGTGTAGCAAGGTACAAATAAAAACTAAACACCTTACAATTTTTTATTATATTACTATTTAAACAATAAATATATAAACAATTTAAAAAAAATATGTTTAGCCTTATAAAAAAATATCAAATATGTACAAAATTAACAAACTCTATATAATAAGACATAAATGAAAAAATGATTTGTCTTATAGTCACTCGCCTAAGAGTGATAAAATACTATTAATGTTAAAAAATATATAAAAATTTATATTTTATGGTTATAAATTTTTAAGAATTCATATTATTTTTTACGAAGATAATATGAAATAATTTTTACGAAGATAATATGAAATAATTTTAAAGTCATAAAATTTCATATTATTTGATATCATTAATAATTTTTAAAATTCAAAAAATTACTTAAAGTGAGAAGATAATTAAAATTAGTTATGTAATAAAAATATAATGTTAAAAACTAATAGTAAAAATATTACTAAATTCTTTAATTCGTATAAATTTTTGTAATAGCAAACATCTATGTATTTATTTATAAAAATTAATTTATTTTCTTTTAACTTTATTAAAAAAATTATATTTTTATTATATTTCAATATTTTCAAAATTTGTATTATTTATTTTTTTAAAAGTTTTCTATAATAATAAATTTTTTTTACTTATAATAATATTAATTTTAACTAGTTTATTCATCTATTCAGATAATGTTAAAAATATGTTTTCTTTTATTATACAATGAATTAATTTACATTTATATTAATAGAAATTATAATATATGTTAATTTAATTTTTTAAATATAGAAAAAAAATATTATTCTTATTGAATTTTTTATTTAAACTTACTTTAATAGAAATTTTTAAGTATCTTAATTTAAAATTTTAGATAAATTTTTAGTATAATTTTATAAAAAATTTATACATCATAAAAATAGTTATTTTAGTCCTTATTAATATGATTTTTTTTGTATTTTTATATTTTTTTATTATTTATTTATAATATCCTTTTTTATAATTTTACGAGGAGGATATATCTTTCAAGGATCACTCATCTATAGACCATTAACATACATTTAATAAACAAAATTAAATAAAATATCAAAACAAATAATAAAAAAAATTAAATAATTAAATATTGGCTAGGAAAATACCATCGCTAAATCCATAGTTAAATTACAGATTTTATAAGCTAGAAAAAATTCTTGGCTATATTATGAATTTTATTAGATAGAGAAAATCTATTGCTAAATCCATCGCTAAATTACAAATTGAATTAGCTAGGGAAATTTCATCACTAAATATGTCGTAAAATTAAGAATTTTATTTTATAGAGAAGTTCCGTCACTAAATATGTTGCAAAATTAAGAATTTTATTTTCTAGAGAAATTCGGTCATTAAATCCATCACAAATTTATGGATTTTATTAGCTAGGGAAATTCAATCGCTAAATCCGTAGCTAAAATATAGAATTTATTAGCTAGCAAAAATCTATTGATAAATCCATAGTTAAATTACTGATTTTATTAGCTAGGGAAAATCTGTCGCTAAATTCATAGCTAAAATATGGATTTTATTAGCTAGGGAAAATCTATAGCTTAATCATAGCTAAATCAAGGATGTTATTAGCATGAAAAAATCTATCGCTAAATCAATGATTTTATTAGCTAGGAAAAATTTATCACTAAATCAAGGATTATATTAGCTAGGAAAAATCCGTTGCTAAATAAATTGCTAAATCAAGAATTTTATTAGCTAGGGAAAATCAATCGCAAATTCCATCACTAAATCAAGGGTGTTATTAGCTAGGAAAAATCTTTCGCTAAATCCATTGCTAATTTTAGGCTTTTATTAGCGAGGGATATTCCGTCACTAAATTCGTAGCTAAATTCCCCCCTTTTATTGTGCAGAATTTACGAAAATTTTCCGTCGCTAAATTAGTCACTAAATTCCATGCTTTTCTTGAGTCAAATTTAGGAAAATTTTCCGTCACTAATATGTCACTAAATCCCCCAATTTTCTTGAGTAGAATTTACGAAAACTTTTCCCTCGCTAATCCATCGCTAATCCATTGCTATTTTTTTTCGAAGAAAAATCATAAATCCCTTGCTATTCCCTAGCTAATCCCTTGCAATGTAGCTAGGGATTGATCCCTAGCTAAAATTCATTAGCTAAATCAATATTTTCTTGTAGTGGAAATGGAAGTTGAAATTACAACAGGCTGCGTGGTATTGAATTTTTGCACACATGTAGGTTTATATAGAAATCCACCAAAGCAAGGAAACATGAAAGAAACCAAAGAAAAAAATGAGAAAAAAAATGCAATGCACAAGAAAAGAACACAAGGTAGCTCACCTTTGTATTCCATTCCCCACTTTGAGTTTTACAATGACTTGAGATTAACGGGATGTGATTAACTGGGATGGTCTGTAATATTCAGTAATAAAAAAACTAATGAACGGTGCTATCATTCTCGTATGCATCAAATATTTTTCTGCATTTACGTAAACATTCATAGGCATGTATATATGCAATATACATGCATGCAACATGATTATAGTATAACTATATGTGTCCAAACACACACATGCACACACTATTTTCCTATCTTCTCATATTTTATTTATCTTGTCCATATATTGCACCTTTCTAGATCAACTGTACCATTGATACATGGAAATGATCATTACCAAAAATCAAAATCTTTTTTTTTCTAATCTACATATTTCCCTCATGAAGTAAAATTTATTATTATATTTTTTGCTTGAGAAAACTATAAGGAACCTTTTTTTGGAAAAATAAATGACCATTTGAAAGAATATTTGATGGTTTTGAGCATGAATAGTTAATCTTGGTTTGATGCACAAGAAAATAAAAGCTTGTATTAATATCATTCACGAAAGCATAAAATATATGAATATCTCTTTTACAAAGAAAATTATATCAAACAAGAAAACTTGAGTACTACTTCATACAAATTTTCTTTTTACCACTCATTATAATCATCATTGATATCTTATCTCAACATATTGTGAACAAATGTTACTCTAACCATAAGAACATGAGTTCAATCAATAACAATACCAAATAAACATTATCGGGATGCTTTTCAAATCACCTATCATGATGTTCGTGTAGATGTATTATATGCACTTCATTGCCATAATAATAGCACATCCAGCTTCTTTACACAACTTCCCAGTTTCAATGCATATAGTTTGTCACTAATGTAATATGATTCACCTTGATAAGACAGGTCTATGCCCTATGCAAGGAAACAAATCAAATTAAAAACAAAAAAAACAAAAAAAAAACAAAAACTTTCATAGCTTAATGTTATGCTAAGCCTTTTACGAGCTCATAAAGAAATCAAAATCTCACCTTTTGCTTGTTTATGAGGTCGTAGAGCATCTTATCCGGCTCATAAAATTCAGATTCAGCAACATCTACCCCTATGGGTCACATATGGCATTGATGTAGTTGGAATCGAGGTCTAAGCCATGTGAGCAATGATTTCAATAACACACAGTGGGAGTGCGATTGTTTTGATAACATACAGTGAGCATGCAAAGATTTGCATAGCACACAATGTGTGGGAAATCATTCTAGCAAGTGAACAGTGTATGCACTCCTTCTAGGGGTTTACATATATTTCCGACAACCCCCCTTAAAGTTTATCTTTCCCTCGGGTCACTTTTGATACCATGTAAAACATAAAATCACACACCATAAAATAAATATAATACACTTGATGAATAACCTCATACAAATAATCCTTTTATATAAAATGTTATTTTTATTAGGGCAACTCACAGGATGTATAACCTCTATAGCACTCTCAAAGTGTACCTGTGTGTACCAGGCATGCCTCAATGTGTAAGACATGATAATTCTTCCTCCAAAAAGCTATTAATAGAATAACATATCAATTAATAAAGTAGAGAACATGGCACCCAGCAAAACACCAGCAATATCACAAACATCGGGCTCATCAATTAGATAGTTATATATAGTATATATGCACATATAATACTGTAGTGTATATGTACGTATACTGTAGTGTATATGTACGTATACTGAGTATATACGTACATATATACTATAGTAAATAAACATGTACACTACAGTATATATGGATGTCTTATAGATATAGAACACCAGGTATAGATATAGATATAGAATAGTAGGTAAAGTATTATCCCATTTATACTTCACAATGAAGGCACAAAAGATCACAATCAACATTAATAAGAAATGCGAATATTATTTAAATTTTTGAAAATATATCTAAAAACTCTAAGAGGAAGACCTGGAAGACAAGCCACAAACCATGCTTGGTGCATCAAAGTTTGAACCCCGTCTCCTTATAACCAAAACTTTTTCCCGGTCCCAAGGCCTATAAGGTGGTTGCTCTGCCTCGCCACTCCCAGTAGCACCATGCTTCCATGCAGCTTTCCTAGAAAGTTTCTTCTCCTCTCCATGTGCTTGCACTAATGATTTTGATCTCTTAGCTTCAAATAGTATAATTTTTACTATGATTCAACTTAATCTTTGAATATTAAAATAAAAAATAAAGAATAAATTAATGGAATGAGGTTTCAATGCTTTACAATAATATTGTTGTAAAGCATATGATAAAATAATATTCGTATTGTATTCCAATGATTTACAATAATATTTAAATAAGCATTTGATAATATTTTAACAACTTTCATTTATTAGTAATAAAGTTTGATAATACTCAAAATTCATTAAGAATAAAAAAAACAAAGTGTTTTGATGCATTTTGAAGATATAAAATTGTATTCCACATATATTGATGATTTATATTTAATTTTATTTATTACAATTTTTTTTAAAATGTATCAAATTTTTTAATATGAATAAATGGTTTAAATTAAAATTCAATGAAGTTCAATGATGCTTGATATGTTTGTTAATATTCATGTCTCAGTTTTTTTTTCAATGAATTTTAATGAGCTTGGTAATTAATCGATATTTTATAACATTATTCCTCATGTGTTCAATAATATATATATATCTACACACAAAAAACAATATATATAAAAACTATATATATATATATATATATTATTAACATCAATTAAATGTATGTATATATGTATATATATATATATTTACACATCAAAAACCAAAAGCTCGATACACTCATTCTTGAGATAAATGTGAGCCTCCTTGGAGCTTGCAAGTTCAACCTCTACAAGCTACTAAAAAATTGTCAAGATAAGAAATCATGCCTAATTTAGTTATATTAAATTATATAGAGTTTTATATAGTTATACAAATATATATATATATATAAAGTTGTACACATATAGTTAAACATAATGTTGAATATTGTTATACATGTAATTATAAATATAGTTACATGTGGTTATACATATAGTTACACATATAGGTATACTTGTATTTATACATGTAGGTATATATATCTTTTCATATAATTTTATATATTGTTACATATAGTTATGTATAGGTATAGATATAGTAAAATACATTTTTAAATACTAATATATATATAAATATATTAAATATATGTTGTTAATTATATATTTAAATATAGTTATGTATAATATTTTTATAGATAAACATATAGTCAAGGACAATTATTTATAATTATATGTTCTTATACTTATAGTATCTATAGTTAAAAATAGAGTTATATATAGTTAAACATATATTTATATATAGATAAATCATACAAGTAGTTATAAGTAGTTATACATAAATATATACAAAGTTATAAACAAACATATAGATTTATATATATGTATATATATATATATATATGTGTGTGTGTGTGTGTGTGTGTGTGTGTATACATAGTTACAAATATAGTTATATTTAATTATATAGACTGTTACATAGTAATACAAATATTTATATATAGTTATACACATGTAGTTAAACATAATATTGTATGTTGTTATACATATAATTACTTATATAGTTAGACTTAAATTTATACATGTAGGTATATATATTTTTTCATATAATTTTATACATGTATACATATAGTTATCTATAGGTATAGATATGGTAAAATACATTAATATATATTAATATAAAAAATGTATATTAAATATATGTTGTTAATTATATTTTTAAATATAGTTATGTATAATGTTTTTATAGTTATAAATGTAGTCAAAGACAATTATTTATAGTTGTATGTTCGTATACCTATAGTATATATATTTAAAAATAGATAAATGTATGTATAGTTATACATAAATGTACATATTTTTATATATAGTTATATCTATAGTATATATAGTTATATATAGATATTTTCATACATGTCGGTATAGGTAGTTATACATAAATGTATATAATGTTATAAAGAATTATATAGATTTTATTATATGAATACATATATGTATACATAGTTACATATATAATTATATTTAATTACATATAGTATTACATAGTTATACAAATACTTATATATAGTTATACACATATAGTTATAAATGTGTATGTAGTTAAAGATATAGTTATATATAACATTTTTATAGTTATACATATAATAAAATACAATTATATATAGTTATATATTTATATACATATAGTGTATTTTGTTATATATATAATTATATAGAATTATACATATTGTTATAAATAATTATATAATTAAAAAAATAGGTATGTATATTTATAAATATAGTTATATAAATAATTTACATAATTATAAATATAGTTATAAATACTTTTATATATAATGGCATATGATTATATAATTATACAAGTGTTTAGATATAATATTTGTGTTTAAAATATTTTTATTAATGTTACATAAATATAATTTTATATATATTTAAACTTTTATAAATATTATATAGTATATATATCACATATATATTAACATTATAAATATTATATATTTATATAAAAATTAATATGCTATATAAATATTTACAAAAATGTATAAACATTTTATATGTTATATAATTGTTAAATAAAAAATTATATAAATGGATGGTTTTATGTAAATATTGTATAGATATTAATAAACATTAATACATATGTATAAATATTTATATAATACATTATATGTTTATATAAACATATCTATGTTTATATATAATTTAATACATTTATATAAATTAAAGTATAGACATTTATATATAATGTCATACGATTATATAAATGTATAAAAGTTTATATATAATGTTACCTGTTTATAATATTTTTGGAGACAACAAAAATAGAACCTATAAGCATTAAGTTTGTTTTTTCTTAAGTTACAGAAGTAGAAAACACTAAGCATATTTATTTTTTCTTAAGTTACAAAAGCATAAAAAAATATGCAAATATTTAATATTTGAAATCCGTAAAACCCAAAAAAATAAAACAGTAAAACAACACAGTTTACATCAACCATTTATTGTTTCATTAATGGTGTAGAGTCAAGATAATATAAGTAATATGAAAATAGAAGAAAAAAGAATAAAAATTCTTGGAAAATAAAAAAAATCAAACCTAAATATTATATAAAAACTAAACTTCCTTAGTTGTAATCAAATTGAGATAGACAAAGATATGTATATAACATTTCGAAGGAGAAGAGAAATTACAATATTATCTGGTAACAATAAGAAGTAGATTTAGAAAATTAGATCGAAGAACATATAAATTCTGGTGTTCGGGAAGAAGAGAAGATCAACATGGGTCGCTAGTAATTCCCAGAGAAATGATAAATCAAAATCCTAAAAAGAAGATGGACAAAGGATGGCTGACACATATGCGAAAGAAAAACTTGATCAAGATCAAATAAAAATTGAAGAGCGGATCAAGGAAAAATGTTGGACATTCTCGGTTGTAAACATCATTTAGATTATCGAGCTTAGGTCCTTCATTACAAAGACGAGGATCGAGATGACCTAGGGATGTCATGTCATTTCTAGATGATGATACAATGATGCTAATTGATGAGTACCAAGTTTAATTTGATCTTCTTCTTCAACTCAAAGTGAGGAAACTACAGGTTGAAACAAGGAACAAGTGGAAAAGGCAGGTGGAAAGAATCTTTCAACGAATAAATCATATAAAGAGGATGAAAATTTCAACCAAGAATGAAGAGATTGGGGCAGCACATGATTTGAATAGTTAGCTGGAGAAAAAGGTGAAAATGTTGTTTGCATAAACACAAGTATGGAAGGACATCACACTGAAAAATGAAGTCATGGCTAAGACCATGAGGAGTTACCTCGAACAATCTACAGAAGCAATAATACGGAACATTTCGAGTACTAAAGCTCAACCATCTTGCCATGACACTCATGATCAGAATCAAGATTAATGTAGAAATTACAATAAAGAAATTTGTTATACGTTGATTCTGCTTTGTAAACATTTGTGTTTCTATCGGTCTTGTTCTCTAAGTCTTACATTGTGCCCCATCTGTCGCTCCCACAAGATTGGTAGTATGAGAATATCCAAATCCAATATTTAGCCATCAAAAAAAAGATAAAAGGTAGATTTTGTAGGTTGCTCTCGTAGTCCGTTTCGTTTCTCCTCTCTTCATCTTTGAAACTTGAAAGATAGAACAAAGTTTAAGTGCTTAATGCCTTAGCATTTTTTTTCACGAAACTATAAATAAAAAATTAGATGTAAATATATAGAAAATAAAAAGACAAAAATATAAAAGTAAACTAAAATTATAAAAAATAAATAAATAAAAAAAAATAGAATTTTATTTAAAAATAAATGATATTATTTCTTAAGTAAATAAAATAATATTACATAATAATAAAGTATTTAATATATATATATATATATATATATATATTATGGTTATAAATTTTTAAGAATTCAAATTATTTTTTATTAATATAATATTATATAATTATAAAACATAAAATTCGAATCTTTTATTCATTATAAATTTAAATCTTTGAAGTATTATTTTAATAACCACGCTAAGATATTTATATTTTAAATCATCAATTTTTTTTTGATTTAATTAAAACATCAATGTAATAATCTTTAAATACCAATTTATTTTCTTTTAAATTTTATGAAAATTTTGAAATTTTTTTATAAATCAAAATTTTTAAATGTTTTCATCATTGTTTTTTTAAATGATTCCTATCCTCATAAAAATATTTTATGATTATATGAATAATATAAATATTTATATGTTTATTTGTTAATTCATAATTTTTGATAAATTTTTTTTATTTAATCAAATAATTATTTATTATAGGTTTTTATTAGTAATAATTTTTATTTATGTTTATTTATTAATTAGAATATTTTTATAATTATTATAAGTATATAATAAATTATATAATGTTTTTAATTCAAATATTTAAATATCATAATTAAAAATTTCAGAAAACTATTTTGCTTAATTTTTTAATTAATTTATAACCAAAATAATAGTTATTTTAGTCTTATTTAATATAAATTTATATTCATCTTTTTTTATATATTTATGAATTTTTTTATTAATATATCTTATTTTTATAATTATATAAGGATATTGTGTCTTTCAATGATCGCTTATCTATAGACCATGATATACTTTTAATATAGAAAATTACATAAAATATTAAAATAAATAATGCTAAAAAAAATTAAATTATTATAAATTAGTGATGAAAATTATTACTAGACCAAATAGCTAGGGAAAAATCCATTGCTAAATGCATGTATTTTGAGAAAATATATATTTAAGGAATAATTGCTTCTAATTATATATAAAATCTTGAAAAAATATATTTATATAATTTTTTAGCGATTGATTTTGTCTTGATCTAATTAGTTAGGGAGAATTCATTGCTAAATCTGTCGCTAAATTTTCTGCTTTTCAAATCGTGGAATCTACGAAAAAATTAGTGATGTATTTTTTCTGGATAGAATTAGCTAGGAAAAATCTGCTATTAAATCTGTAGCTAAATTTTTCACTTTTTATTGCGTGGAAATTTTACGAAAAAAATAACGATGAAAAATTTCAATCGACCATTTCTATGACTAATCCATTACTATTCCATCACCAATTTTTATTTCAATGTAAAATCAAAAATATCTTGCTATTCACAAGCTAATCTCTCACTATTTAGCTAGCATTAATCCCTAGAAAAATTTCCTAGCCAAATAGACATTTTCTTGTAGTGTAACTATTTGTTTATATATCTGTATATCTATCTAACTATCATTCTATCTAATTATCTATTTGTCTATTTATCTTTCTTTATATCTTTCTATCTGCCTATCTGTCTATCTAATACTCTATTTAACTATTTATCTATTTGTCTATCTATCTGTCTATTTGTCTATATATCTATATTTCTAACTGTCTATCTATCTGTTTATCTATCTGTCTATCTATCTATATTTCTATCTGTCTATCTATCTGTCTATTTTTCTATCTATCTATCAAGCTAATTATTTTCTATCTATTTAACTTTCTATCTATCTATCTATCTATCAAACTATCTATCTATTGATCTATCCATATATCTGTCTATCTATTTATCTATCTATCTATTTATCTATTTATCTATCTATGTATCTATCTATTTATCTATCTATATATTTATCTACATTTCTATCTATCTATGTTTTTATCTATTTGTCTATTTGACATGGCACGTTTATAGTGGTGGTCAAGATACGACATGGTATAGTAACTATGTCGTGCCTAGCCCAGCATGGTTACTGTACGGTGGCTACCTAGCATGTCTATCTATCTATCTATTTATCTGTTTGTCTGTCTATCTTTCTATCTCTCTGTCTATTTATCTTTTTATCTATTTTTCTATCTATAAATCTATTTGTCTATATATTTATTTATCTATCTGTCTATCTATCTATTTATTTATCTATCTGTCTATCTATCTATTTATCTATATATCTATATATTTATCTATTTATTTATCTATCTATCTGTTTATTTATCTTCTATCTATTAATCTTTCTATCTATCTATCAATTTATCTATTTCTCTATCTATATGTATATATATATATATATGTCTATAAATCTATCTATCTAACTATCCATCCACCTAAAAATGTATCTTTCTGTCTATTTACCTATCTATCTATCTGTATGTATGTCTATCTATCTATCATTTTATTTATCTATCTATCTATTTATCAATATAGCTATGTATTTGTCCATCTATCTATCTATCTATCTATCTTTGTATCTATCTATCAATCTATCTTTCTATATATTTCTCTTTTTATTTGTCTATTTAAATGTTTTTATTATTGTCTATCTATCTTTATATCTATCTATTTGTTTATCTATCTATCTATTTATCTATCTATTTGTATATCTATCTATCTATCTATCTATCTGTATGTCTATCTTTCTATCTATCTATCTGACTATATATCTTTCTATTTATTTGTCAATTAATATGTCAATATCGGTCTATCTATTTGTATGTGTGTGTGTGTGTGTGTCTATTTGTATTCACACACACACACACGTGTGTGTGTTTGTGGGTGAATATAAATATATCTATTTACCATCTATAAGTCTATATAACTTTCTATCTATTTGTCTATCTATTTAAATAGATAAATAGATAAATAGATAATAAGTATATATATCTATCTTTCTATCTATTTGTCTATCTATAAATAGATCATTTTATCTATCTATCTATGTACAAGTATATCTATCTATATATTTATCTATTTGTCTATCTATATGTCGATATCTATTTATCTATTTGTCTATCTATATGTCGATATCTATTTATCTATTTGTCTATATATATATATATATATTTTTATTTATTTATCTATTTATTTATTTATTTATTTGACCATCTATAAGTCTATATATCTTTCTAACTTTTTGTATATATATATATGTTTATCTATTTGACTTTCTATCTATTAGTCAATCTATTTGTCTAATAGTCTATCTATCTTTTTAAATATCTATCTATGTATAAGTATATCTATCTATCTATATATCTATCTATTTGTTTATCTATATGTTGATATATATCTATCTATTTGTATATATATATATATCTATCTATTTAACCATATACAAGTCTATATATCTTTCTATCTATTTATCTATCTGATTATCTATTTGTCTATTTATTTATCTATCAATCTGTCTATCAATCTGTCTATCAATTTGTCTATCTTTCTATCTATCTATTTGTCTATTATTCATTTTGTCACTTAATTTTTCTACCTATCTACTTATCTATCAATCTATATATCTATCAATCTATATATCTATATGTCTATCTATCTATCTATTGATTTGTCTATCTATCTATCTATCTATCTATCTATCTGTCTATCTATCTATCGATCTATCTATCTGTCCATATATTTATCATTCTATCCATATATATATATATATATATATGTCTATCAATCCTCCATTATGTCTAACTATCTATCCTTTTATCTATCTATCTTTTTATGCATCTATCTATCCATTAATCTAACGCTCTATATATCAATCAATTTATCTATCTATCGAACTATCTATATATCAATATATCTATCCATCTATCTATCTCCCTTTCTATTTGTATTTTTATATTTCCGTTTATTTGTCTATCTATCTTTCATTATTTCTATCTTTTTATCTATCTAACCATATATCTATCTATTAGTTTATCTATCTGTCTTTCAAACTATATGTCTATTTGTCGTTCAATCTGCCTATCTATCTGTATGTCTATTTGTCTATCTATCTATCTATCTATCTGTCTGTCTATCTATTTATCTATTTATTAGTATATCTATTTGTCTATCTATCTATATGTCTATCTTAATGTCTATATATCTGTTTGTCTATCTATCTATCTATCTCTCTGTCTTTCTATCTATATGTCGATTTATCTAACTATCTGTCTATCTATCTATATGTCTATTTGCCTATATCTCTATGTTTCCATCTTTTTAGCTATCTATCTATCTATATGTCTATCTTTCTATGTGTCTATATGTATGCTTATCTGTTTGTCTATCTACTTGTCTATCTATTTTCTATCTATTTCTCTGTATACCTATTTGTCTATCTATCTTTCTATATGTATGTCTATCTATCTTTCTATTTGTCTATCTATCAGTCTATTTATTTGTCTATCTGTCTATATATCTATCTCTCTATATATCTAACTCTCAATCTATCTATCTATCTACACTACAAGAAATTATCTATTTACCTATGGAAATTTAGCTAGGGAAAAAATCCCTAGCTAATTTACGAAGGAATAACTAGTGAAATGCAAGATATGTTTGATTTTACATTGAATCACAATTTTGTGATGGATTGTGATCGATTGTGGTGAATTAAAGATGGAAAATTTTGATTTACAAATTTCTCTCTCTAATATTGACATTGCTTGCCGCAAAGATTAGCAGTAAATTTAACGACTTAAGAAATGGATTTTTCCTAGCTAATTAGCTCTAGAAAAAAATACCTTGTTAAATCTTTATCTGGAAAATATTTTTACAATTATGTATTAATTGCAATCGATTATTCCTTAAATTATAATTTTCACAAAATATATGCAATACATAGGGATTTTTCCTAGCTATTTTGCTCGAGTTTATTTTCGGCGTTAATCTATGCTGAATAATTTTTTTTTTGTTTTATATATTATTTGTTTTAATATTTGATGTATTTTTGTATATTAAATATTTGTCTTGGTCTATGAATGATTAATACTTGAAAGATGCCTTCTCCTCATATAATTATAAAAATAGGATATTATAAATAAATAATTTCTAATATATACATATATTAATAAAAAAATATATTAATAAAGACAAATAACTATTTTAATGATTATAAAATTTTATAAATAATAAAAAATATTATTTGAATTAATTAATAAAGATATATAAATATTTGTATTAATAAATACATTAATAAATTAATTCTATAATTATAAACATTTTTTAAAATATTTGAATTAATAAATTACATACTAAAAAATTTGTATTAATATAAACCTAAAATTATTATTAGTCTGATAAAAAAAAATATTTAGAAAATATTTGAATTAACAAATAAACAAGTAAATATTTATATTAATAAAACTTAAACAAAATTAATGATTTTAGGAATGTTTTAAAAAAATTATTACTAAATGATTTGAAATATTTGAATAATAAAAATATCTTATTTTTCATTAAATTTAAAATAAAATAAATTGATATTTAAAGATAAATATATTGATGTTTTAATTACATTCAGAAACTTTTGATAAGTTATAAAAAAATATTTCAATGTGCTTATTAAAAGAATACTTTAAATGTTTTTTTAGGGTTTAAAAAAGTTTTTTTTAATATTACTAATGATATTTTTTTTTCTAAACACACTTAAAATTATTAATAACCCTATTAACATTTTTGAAAATCACGACCAAACATACCCTAAATTGATTTGAATTCAAGTTTTATTTTTGCCTCTACTAAAATTTATAAGAATTAAAGCATAGTAAATTATTATCATAAATTAAAAATAAAATATAAAATAATATTAAATTAAAATAAAATATAAAATAATATTAAATTTAATAAATTATAAAATAATATAAAATAAAAATAAAATATGCAATCTTAAAATTTATAAATAAATAAATTAATAAATACATATTAATATTTTAAAATTAAAGGAAGTTAAACATGAACAATAACCGAATCGGTGACTGAGCAAAATAGCATCAAGTAGGCAATCTGCAAATAGAACATTTTTGGCAATGTGTTATGCTTCATCATTCTAATTCGGATTGGTGTTCTTTCCTTTTCGATTCATCTTTTTTCTATATTTTTTGAAACATGTATTATCATGATACATAACCTAATCGATGTTTTTTCAATTTGAAGAACTCATTTTGTGTTATCATTTGTTGCGTTATTTCGTCCATGCTTTTAATTTTTCACTAAGAATGGAATATATAATTTTTGGAATTGGTTTGATGATCGAACTTGGTAATTTAAATAAATCTCGCACAAGATAATTTTTTTTTCCATGGATTTTTATGAAAAGTTTAAGCTAACTATACTTACCATTTATTAAAAGTAAGTATCCACTTGGGCAGGTGATAGGAGGAACTATATACCCAGGATTGACTTAAATATCCAAGACAAAATTGAAGTACGTCCTTGGAATATACTGCTCAACAATTTTCTTAATGTATATCAATTAGATATCTACTAGGAGACTATAAGATATCCTTTATTAATTTTATTCTTTTTATGTTATAATTACATGTTGATTACTTATTATACAAGGATACCAAATTTGTTCAAATTTACTATATCCTTTGAAACTATTAGTTTATTCACTTCACATAATATTTTTTGCATTTGCTTCATAGACAACTTTTCTTTTGACCAAGGTTAGTGTTATTAAGTGTCTACATTTTTTCTGCCTTTCATTTTTTAACTAAAGTTTGATTTGATGATATTACTTTTATAATACAGGAAGTTAAGGGTGTTGGTGCTGGGCTCACAGTAGCAATGTATTTTTCCATGGTAAATGGTACAAGCAATATTAGTTGGACAACATGTTTGAATGTAAATATTTAAAATAATATATTCATTAATTAGGCTATAGATATTTAAAAATTGGAAATATAAAGGTGAACCATTATGTACAACACCGTAAACCATGAAAAACAATTTATCGATAATCTCAACTTCCTTTCAAGTTGGCATACATACAACATAATAGGAATGATAGCTGATCACAAATAATGCATAGAATGAAATGTCAGTATTCTCTTTAATCTTATAATGTAAATCATAGTCCAACACAATATGTTTTATTTATTCATGAATAATTTTATTAAAAGAAAATCATATATTTTCTAGTGTATGATTCAAAAGAGTTTACAAGTGATGAAAGTTTTAACTCAGTGAGTTTAATTGGCAATTAAGATAGGCAAAACTAATATCTCATAAAGTTTGGTTGCTTACATTGATTTAGTAGGCTGAAAATACTCAACCTAGATCTTTGTTGCTTAGTTTGCAAGTGAATACCTACTCAGGGTGTGATACTTAAATTTTCAAGTTGACTTTGTGTAATGTTAAAATATAATAAATTTTTATTTTATCAAGAGATAATATTTAAAGATTATATTTTAAAAATTATAAAAATTATTAAAATTTTGCTTAAAACTTATATGCATCTCAAATTAGAATACTCATATAATCAAGAATATTTCATAATTAGTGAATGAATTGTTGATATTGTATAATCATGATAAAATCAAATTCATTAAATTTTATATTGTTCATGTTTCTTTTTCACAACCTCCTTAATTTTGATATAATTAAGGAAAAAATTAATTTTTTTCATGTAAACAAAATACCATCCTCAATTAAATATAAAATATGAGCTACTAATGGTGATGCTGATTAGTCAATTCTTATTTTTTGCTAGTTTAATATTGTTTGAAAATATTTTTTATTGTTGTTGGATGTTAATAGACATAGGAAAAATTATGTAATGGTGAATTAGAATAATATTTTTTTAAAAGTACCTAAATAAGTAAATATTCATATTAAAATATACATGAAAATAAAATATTTATACATTCTAGTAAACTCAAAAAATACTTTTATTCCTCCTGTATATTTCATGTTTTGAAAAAAAAATGAACAAATAAAAACAAAAAAATCTATTTTCAAAAACACTATAACATGAGAGGTATACTGTTTTGGATAATAGTATGCCCAATTTGTAGTAATATAATATTTATATAAATATTATAAACACATAACATTATATATAAACATTTAAACATTTATATAATCATATGACAATATATATAAATGTTTATACTTAAATATATATAAATGTATAACATTATATATAAACATTGATATGTTAATATAAACAAATAATGTTATATATAAATACTTATACATATGTACAAATGTTTATAAATATTTATACAACATTTACATAATACTATTCATTTATATAATAGTTTATATAACATTTATATAACATATAAAATATGTATACATTTTTATAATTATTTATATAAAATATAAATTTTTATATAAATATACAATATTTATAATGTTTATATAATTGTGATATATATACTATATAATATTTATAAAAGTGTTACATATATATATATATATATATATATATATATATATATATATATATATATATATATATATATATATATATATATATATGTAGCATTTAAAAAAATATTTTAAACACAACATTATATCTAAACACTTATACATTTATACAATCATATGCCATTATATATAAAAGTTTAAACTTTAATATAAATGTGCAACTTTGAGAATAGTGATGTGCAATATGATGCTTGTATGCATACACAAGAGATTATCTCTATAATGTATATATCATATGAAGAAAGGATATATCATAGAGAAATATTAGTAGTTTTATCTATGAATGAGGCCGAGAGTATTATTGGATATTGAGGGAGACAAGTCAATTATCATTGTCGTTTAGGAGTCTTCATATAGCTCCTCTATCATGATGCTTACTTTAAAGAAGTAAACAAATATTTTTTTAAAAAATTGTTGTTTATACTTATCATTTGTTATTTACTATAGTTTTGTAACTCATCTTTTTACTTAGATGTATAATTATTAACTCAAAAGTTAATAATCATAGTATAGAAAATTATTATTTGCTTAAGATATTCTTCTTGTTTTTTTAAAATATTGAAATAGCTACTAAAAAATTATCCAAAATTATTTGTTATAGTAATATACAAGTTGAAATTTGGTTGCTTTTGTCTTTTTTTTTTATTTTTAGATTTATTTTTAGTATTATTTTTGTATGTTATATTTGTAAGTAATTAATTTTTTATTTTATTTTTTTGGATAATGTTAAGATTATATATTTTTATTTTTATGGTCAGATATTTAATTAGTTGTTTGAATATTATTGATAAGTTACTTATTCATTATTTACTTGGTTATTTATTTTTTATTTAATTGAGATGTTTTTAAAATTTTGTATGGATATACATTTATACAATTTATCAATAGTTATATAAAATAATATGTTTTTTAAATAAATAACCATAAATTAATTTTTTTTATTTCTAAAATTGATTTGATTAATATTTAAATACTAATATAAAAAATAACCATAAAAATTTCATAAACTATTATCCATAAATTTATTTATTTAGTAAATAATATAATTAATGGTTGATAAAAAATAATTTTGTTTTCTAATATTTTTTTGAAAATAACCCATCTCTCCCCCTTCTGGCCATCTCTACATAATTAGGTCAGTCCACTTCTAAAAACCCTTTGACTCTCAGAATACAGAGGAATCACAGCATTCTTTCAAAGAACTATATCAAACAAACAACATCTCTCAGAACACATTACCATCGCAACATAATTTTGCAGATCCATATCAAACAAAAAACATCTCTCTATTTCTCTACATGTTTTTTGTTTATTTTCATTATAATTTAATGAGAAATTAGTAATGAGTTTTGCAAATTTAAAATTGGTAGTGAGTTAAATGGTGCTTTTTTGTTGAGTCCTATGTTAAAAATAAATTGGTAGTGCGAACTTTTTTTATTTTAATGATTTTTTTAAAAGGTTTAATGGATTTCGAATCAATAGAAATTGTGCTAGCTTTGTAATTCGAAGAAGAATTGTGAAAGAGGATGAAGAAAATAACAACAAGAGGAGAAAAAGAGCAATGTACTGTAATATTTTAAATTCAAGTTATATCTTATATTCTAAATTATGGTCTTTTATATTTTATAATTTTTGACATGTAGAGAAGGTGAATATAAAGAACCTATGGAAATTTATCTACTAATTAGGTTTCTGTGGTTATAGTGTGAAAATCTTAATTTTTTCTCAAAGAAGAAGGTACAGCTTAACCATGACCTTTAATTTAGTTGTCATTGCTCATGTTGATAGTTTGTTGATAATGTAATTTTTGTTGGTGAATGATGATGAATTTTGTTATGTTTTTTTTTCTTAACTAATCATATTTTTTAGACTTTAATTAGGTATCCAATAAATTCTATAGTAATTCTATTCTGTTAAGATTGTAGATGCTTTATTTAATTCAATTAGCCTAATATTAATTTTTTGTTTAATAGTACTATTGAAAAAAAATAACTACACTAAGACTTTAGTATATCTATCGAATATTGGCATGTAGAATCAAAGCACACTTGATAGAGAAATGGGGGGTGTAAAAGAATAAGAACCCAAGTAACTATACATTATTGTAAGTAGGAAAAAAACATTGTGCAAAATTTTCTCAATGTGTTTTATTAAATAACATGCATTCTCAAAGCACATTGATCATGCATGGTAAATTATTTCGTGTATAGATTTATAATAAGTAATTATTCCATTAATCAATCAATCTATCTATATATCTATATGTCTATCTTTTTATCTATATATATATATATCTGTCTATCTATCTATATATCAATTTATCTATTTAATGTCTAATAATTTATATATCTATCTATCTATCTATAAGTCTATTTATCTATCTATCTATTTATCTATATATATGTCAATCAATCTATCTATCTATTTTTCTTTCAATTTGTATATCAATCTATATATCAATTTATCTATCAATCTATATAGTAATCTATTTATGAATCTTTCTATCAATCAAATTATCTACCATTTTATCTATTTATCTAACTATATATTTTTCTATTTATCTATCTATGTATATGTCTATGTATCTATCTATCTATCTATCTATCTCTCTATCTATCTGTCTTTCTGTCTATCTAGCTATCTATCTATCTATTTGTATGTCTATCGGTCTGTCAGTCTATCTTTTTGTATATCTACTGTCTATTTATTTATCTATCTATCTATTCATCTTTTTTTATATCTAGTTCTTAATCAAATTATCAATCTATCAATCAATCAATCAATAATTCAATCGATATGTCTATCTATTTGTATAATAACCTGACTAATTATCTATCTATCTGTCTGTCTGTCCATATGTTTGTCTAACTATATGTCTATTTGTTAGTCAATTTGTCTATTTATCTATCTGTCTATCAATATATATATATATATATATATATATATATATCTTTCTACATATTTGTTTATCTATCAATATCTACCTCTCTATCTGTCTATCAATATATCTATCTATTTATATTTCTATATATCTCTCGATCTAACTATCTAACTATCTATCTATTTGTTTATGAATTTCTATATCTTTTAATCTATCTATATGTCTGTCTATCTATATATCTTTCTATATTTCTATCTATCTATCTAGCTATCTATCTATATCTCAATATCCATATCTCTTTATCTGCCTATCTATTTGTCTAACTTTCTATCTCTCTAATTATTTATCTATATATTTGTCTATCATTCTATCTAATTATTTGTCTATCAATCTATATATAAATCTACCAATCAATTTGTCTATCAATATGCATATCATTATGTCTATCAATCAATATATCAATCAAATTATCAATCTTTGTATCTATTTGTCTATCTATCTATCTATCTATCTCTCTATAAATCTATCTATATGTTTATCTATCTATCTATCTGCCTATCTATTAGTCAATCTATCTTCCTATTTGTATATCTATTGGTCAGTCTATCTATCTGTCTATATATTTGTCTATATTTCTATCTTTGTATCTATCTATGTGCTAATTTATTTGTCTATCTATCTTTCTATCAATCAATTTATCAATCTGTCTATATATCTCTGTAACTATCAATCAATCAATCAATCAATCTGTCTGTCTAATAATCTACCTATTTTTCTATATTTCGATATATCTATATATCTATCTATATATGTATTTATCTATCTATCTATTTATTTAACAGTCTATTTATTTGTATGTATATTTGTTAATCAATATGTATGTTATCAATTTGTCTATCTAGGTATCTATTTATCTAATTATCTAACTATCTGTCTATCTATCTGTTTCATTAATTGTTAATCTATCTATCTATCTATCTAATTGTCTATCTATCTATTTGTTATTTGTCTATATATCAATCAATCTATATATCTATTTATCTATCAATCTATATGATTATCTATCTGACTATCTATCTATCATATATATGTCTATCTTTATGCCTATTAATCTAACTAGCTATATATCTATCTATTTATCTATCTTTATGTCTATGTATCTATCTATTTAATAATCTATCTATCAATCTATATATCTATATATCTATTTGATCTGTCTATATATATATATATATATCATTCTATCTATTTGTATATCTACCTATTTATGTATCTGACTATCTATCTATCTATTTATGTATCATTATGTCTATCTATCAATCTATCTTTCAAACTATATATATATATATCTATCTATCTATATATCTACATATCAGTCTATCTATCTATTTATTAGTATATTTGTCTCTCTATCTATATATCTAACTATCTATTTATCTATTTGCTCTATCTAACTATCTATTTGAATGTATATAAGTATATCTGTCTATCTATCTGTGTGTCTATCTGTGTGTCTATCTGTGTGTCAATCTATCTATATATGTATCTGTCAGTCTATTTGTCTAACTATCTGTCAGTCTATCTATCTGTCTATCTCTCTATCTATCTATCTCTCTATCTATTGCTGTGTCTATGTGACCATCTATTTGTATGTATATATGTCTATGTATCTATCTATCTACATATCTATCTATATGTCTATCTATCTATATAATTTCTGTCTATTTATTATCTATTTGTTTGTCTATCTATCTGTATATCTGTTTCTTTATATGTATGCCTATCTATATGCCTATCAGTCGATCTATCTGTCTATATATTTATTTGTGTATCTTTCTATCTATATGTTTATCTTCTGTCTATCTATCTGTTTATCAATCAATCTATCTATCTATCTACCTATCAATTTATTTATCTATCTATCTATTAATCTATCTATCTATCTGTCTATCTATCTATCTATCTGTTTATCTTCTGTATAACTAGTTTTCTATCTATTTATTTATCTATCTTTCTATCTATCTATCTATATAAATATTTGTATATCTATCTTTTGTCTATCTACCTATCAATCTATATGTCTATCTTACTATCCATTTGTCTTTCGTTAGATCTGTCTATCTATCTATAAGTCTATATGTTTTTTAATTGTCTATATATCTATCTATCTATTACTCTGTCTTTCTATCTATTTGTCTTTCTGTTTGTATATCTATCTATAGATCTATTTTTCTATCTATATGTTTGTCTATCTATCAGTTTATTCGTCTATTTATATTTTTTTCAATATGTGTACCTATTTGTCTATCTATCTATTTGTCTTTTTGTCTGTCTATCTAACTATTTGTCTATCTTTATCTTGTCTATCTATCTATCTATTTATGAATCAATATATCTATCTATCTTTTTTTCTATGTATTTATTTATCTATCTATCTATCGGTCTATTTTTTTGTCTATCTTTGTCTCTATCCTTTAATCTATCTATCTATCGTCTATTTTTCTATCTATATTTCTATCTATCTTTCTATTAATCTATCTATCTATTGTGTACCTATCTGTCAATCTATCTATATAAATGACTATCCATATGTATATATTTCTGTATAAAAATATATATAACAATCTATCTACCAATTTGTCTACCCATTTGCCTATCAATCTGTCTATCAATTTGGCTATCAATTTGGTTATATATATGTTTCTCAATCTATCTTTAAATCTAATTATCAGTCTGACTATCTATTTGCTTATCTAATTTTTAATCTATTTATATATTTGCCTATTGATTTGGCTATCTATGTTTCTATCTATCTATCTATCTATCTATCTCCATATATATATTTTTTATCTATCTATCTATCCATCATTCTAACAATCTTATTATCTATCTATCTCTCTATTTATCTATCTATCTCTATGTCTGTCTATCTTTCAGTCTATCTATCAGTATATTTATCTGTCCATCATTGTATTTATC
>JAREIK010000098.1:83591-146718 GCA_029783825.1 Sapria himalayana
CTTACAATCTCTCTATCAATTTGACGATCATTCTCTCAATAAAATTTGTATATCAATCTACATATAAATCTATCAATCTATCAATCTATCTATCTATCAATATGTATATCTATCTTTCTATTAAAATGTATATTAATCTCTCTTTATATCTATCTATCTATCTATGTTTATATCTATTTGTCTATCTTTCTGTCTAATAATCTATCTATATATCTGTCTATATATGTGACTATTTATCTCTCTATCTATATACCTTCCTAAATATCTATCTATCTATCTTTATATCTATCTATTCATATGTCAATCAATCAATCAATCTTTCTATCGATTAATCTATCTATCGGTCTATCTATAATATATCTATCTGTTTATCTATCTATCTTTATATACATCTATTTATCTATCTATCTATCTATCTATCTAATTATATTTATATCTATCTATCTATCTATATAGCTTTCTACCTACCTATCTTTCTATCTATTTGTCTTTCTAATTATTAATTTATCGATCTCTCTATCTGTCTATCTATCTATCTACCTTTCTATCAATCTATAAGTATATCAGTTTATTAGTCTATTAGTCTATCTATCAATCTGACTATCAATATATCTTTCTATCTATTTGTATATCTATGTATCTATCTATATGTTTATCTATATGTTTATCTATATGTTTATCTATATGTTTGTCTATCTGTTTATCCTTATATCTATCTATTTTATGTCGAAATGTTTATATATCAATCTATATATCTATGTAACTATCTAAATATTATATCTATCAATTAATCTATATATCTTCTTTCAATTTTTCTATCTCTCTAGCTATCTAACTGTCTTTCTATTTATGAGCCTATTTGTCAATCTTTGTATATATATATATATATATATATATATATATATATATATATATATATATATTTTATATATCTATCATCTATCTATCTATCATTCTATCTGTTTACCTTTATATTTGTTAGTTTATCTAAATGTCTATCTAACAAATAGGAAATCAAGTTATTCTCAACAATTTGTATTGGAGGTTTAGGTTGTGCATTATGATGCGCCATTGGGCGAAGTTACTATTGATGATAATAATGAATTAAATAAATAGTAAAAATTTTGTAGACAATATCAGCATGTCAAAAGAGGTGTTCTCAATTCTCATACACAGTGTTTTGGAAGAATTATTTAGAAGAATTCATATTTTGTAGATAGTAATGACTACATATGAAGGAAAAGTTAAAATAAAAAAAAATTATGGAACAAAATTTGGATTCTAGAAAATATAGATGGAAGATCATATATACTAGAAAAATCTATATCAACCCCTTCTGAATAAGATGATAGAGTCTATGAAGAAAGAATAGCACATACTAGCACTTGAATTCATCTGAAATATGATATCTTACCAACTTAATTTCAATATAAAAAATGAGAAGAGCATAGTAAGGCTTATGATGGCTCTTGCTAGTATATACGAAAACTAATTGATGCTACAAAAGTCCACATGATGAGGCATTTTTTCAATCTGAAGTTCACAGAAAACACATCAATGACCCAACAACTCAATGAAGTCAACACAATCACAACCCAATTAAGTTTGTTTGGTATTAAAGTCAATGATGAAGTATGTGTATTGATACTTCTAATGTCTCTATCAAAAATTAATGTATTACAATTATAGTTGTGCATAGTTCATCAAGAACTAATAAATTGAAATTTGATGATGTTCATGATCTAATTCTAAGCAAGGAGATTCAATAAAGATAGACAAGTGAAATATCAACCTTTTTAGAATTATATACAAAGTTAATTGTAAGAAATTCAACCAAGAGAAAATGTCAAAGCAAATCAAAAAACAAGAGGTCTAAATCTAAGAATCAATGTAATTATAATAGCTCAAGGTTCATTAAGTATTAAAATTATAGAGAGATAAGACACTACAAAAATCAATGTAAGTGTTAGTTATTTTATAGCACGGTAAATTATATCACAAGTATATGAGTTTAACAAGTAATACAGTTAACTCTGTGAATCTGGATTATCATTTCATAGATATTGATTATTTGGATTAATTATCAAAGTTTCTTCATTATCTATGCTTACAATAAGTAAATAGTCTATAGAGTGTACTCAAGTAAATAATTCTATGGTTAGCTTACAATAAGTAAACAGTATCAAGTCCATGGGTATACAATTTATGAGTTAATGGCTATAGCGGTGATAAAATATGTGAGATATACTCATCCATATAGGTGGAACTTCTCAAACCCATCTAAAAGTCATCGGCATCAATTCATGTAGGAAATAATCTATGTCAAATGAGATGGATATCTTTTATATTTTAATCCATTATGAATCATATTGATAGTCAATGCTAAGGTATTTATAAGGGACACTATGCGGCATTTTATTAAACATAGTAATTAAGATATAGTCAAATATATAAATGTATTTAAATGTCAAGTAAATTAGTATCAGTATACATAAAGCCTATTACATTTTTATTTTAACTAATTAAAAACTAGTCAATAAATATTTATAGATATTAATTTGACATTAATAGATATTAATGTGACAATACTTTAAATTTACAAATATTAAATACACTCTTACATTTTTATAAGAGTGTGTGTTTTTCCTTATACATAAAGCCATGTGTAAAATATAGTTTACAAATATTAATATAATTATACTTATTGGGTAAGCAAGGTATTATGGAATAATATATATTTTCATAATGCAAATTTATTAGATGCGTATTTTTTAATGATGACTTTCAAATTTCAAATATACATTATTAAAATCCTATCATAAAGTCAATATATCTTTATTTGTGTAAAATATGTATATAATGTTATATGTATAATACTAATTATATCTGAAATACATGACATCTATATTGAATGTATCATATATAAAATTATGATATATATATATATTAAATATATGTTTTTATATTTATATATAGTTATGTTTATGTAAACTATTTTTATAGTTATAAATATAATAAAATACACTTATATATTTATGTGTTAAATACACACTGCCCAACACAAAACACCCAATTTGTGTTATACGATTAAGTTTATATAAGCAATCCAAGTATTATTAAATTAATAGAATATGTATTTAAAAAAAGTATAATTAAATTAACATAATATGTATAAAAAAAGTATAATTAAATTAATTTTATATTAGCATACATATTGCCCAACACAACACAAATGCATTAGGTATGTATCGCAATAAGTATAATTAAATTAATGTATTCGATTAAAAAAGAAGAATTTTGGAAAAAAAATTAATAAAATCAAACCGCATTAAGATAATCGATGAAGAAATAGGGTAAAAAAAGTATCTCAGATCAATAACTAATTATCTCTTAATTCGAATATGTTTATGTTACGTCGGTGTCAAGAGAAGGATTGAGGATTGTGGAAGAGTTGCGTCGCTTATTCTTTGAAAATGTCGAGAGAAAGATGGGGGACATAGTCTCGACAAAATAAACATTAAATATATTTCCAAAATAAACAAATTATATATATTTCCAAAATAAACAAATTATATATATTTCCAAAATATTTTTATTTGTAATTATAAAAACATTAAATAAATAATATAGAATATATATATATATATATATATATATATATATATAATACAAAACGACTCATTAATTTTATTTAATATCAAATTTTTTTCAAATAAATTAATATGCGTGTAGCAAGGTATAAATTAAAAATATACACCTTACAATTTTTTATTATAATATTAATTAAATAATAAATATAAAAAGAATTTTAAAATATATATGTTTAGCCTTATAAAAAAATATCAAATAGCTACAAAATTAACAAATTTCATATTATAAGGTATACATGAAAAGATGATTTGTCCTCTAGTCACTCTCATAAGTGTTATAAAATACTCTTTATGTTAAAAAATATATAAAAATTTATATTTTATGGTAATAAATTTAAGAATTCATCATATTAATTTTTATGAAGATAATATGTAATAATTTTAAAGGAATAGAATTTCATATTATTTGATACCATTATAATTTTTAAAATTCAAAAAATTACTTAATGTGATAAGATACTTAAATAATGTTATATTAATTATTTTAATAAAGACCGAATGCTAAAAGCTAATAGAAAAAATATTACTTAATTATTTAATTCTTATAAATTTTAGTTGGGGCAAACATATATGCATTTATTTTTAAATATTAATTTATTTTCTTTTAACTTTAATGAAAAAACTTATATTTTTATTATATTTCAAAAATTTCAAATTTTGTATTAATTATATTTTTTAAATGTTTCCTATAATCATAAAATTTTTTTATACTATTAATCATAATAATATTTACTAGTTTATTCGTCAATTCAGATATTTTTGAAAATATTAGATATTTTATCATACATTGAATTAATTTACATTTATATTAGTAGAAATTTTAAAGTATGTTAATTTAATTTTTAATATATCGAAATAAATTATTATACTTATTGAATTAATTATTTAATATTACTTTGATACAAATTTTTAGGTTAATTAAAAATTTTAGAAAAATTTTATGTATAGTTTTTTAAAAAATTAATACATCATAAAAATCGATATGTTAGTCCTTATTAATATATTTTTTTTGTATTTTTATATTTTTTTAATTATTTATTTATAATATCATTTTTTTATGATTTTATGAGGAGAATGTAACTTTAAAGGATCGCTCATCTATAGACCTTTAACATAATTTAATAAACAAAATTAAATAAAATTTTAAGACTAATAATAAATTACAAAAAATTAAATAATTAAATATTGGCTAGAAAAATTTCGTCGCTATGTTTTGGATTTAATTAGCTAGGGAAGTTCAGTCACTAAATCTGTCAGTATATTTCAGATTTAATTAGCTAGAAAAGTTCCCTTGCTATATCTGTCGATATAATTCGGATTTTATTAGTTAGTGAAGTTACGTCACTAAAATCAGTCAGTATATTCAGAAAGTAATTGGCTAGGGAAGTTTCGTCGATAAAATTCGTGGCTATATTAAGTATATAATTAGAAAGGGAAATTTCATCACTAAATCCTGTAGCTATATATTCGGGATGTAATTATCTAGGGAAATTACGTCGCTAAAAGGCATCACTATGTTAAGTGTGTAATTAGCTATGGAACTCCATAGATGAAATCTGTCGCTATGTTACTGATGTAATTAGCTAGGAAAATTCTATTGCTAAATCCATAGGTAAATTTCGGATTTTAATTGCTTGAAAAATTCCGTCTCGAAATCTATTATTAATTTCTAGATTTTATTAGTTAGGGAAATTCCATAATTAAATCCATAGCTAATTTCCAGATTTTATTAGCTAGGGAAATTTCATTGCTAAATTTATCGCTAATTTCTAGATTTTATTAGATAAGGAAATTCTAACGTCAAATCCGTCGCTAAATTAACAATTTTATTAGGTAGGGAAATTCCATCGCTAAATTCCATATTTTATTAGCTATGGAAATTCCATCACTAAATCCATTGCTAAAATTCGAATTTTATTAAGAAGGGAAATTCTATTGCTAAATCCATCGCTAAATTCAAGATTTAATTAGATAGGAAATTCTATCACTAAATTCGTCGCTAAATTCCGGATTTTATTAGCTAGGGAAATTTCATCACTAATCCCATCGCTATATTTCCCACTTTTCTTGAGCGAAATTTATGAAAATATTCCATTGCTAATCCATTACTAAATTCCCCACTTTTTTCTGATGCGGAATTTACGAAATTATTCCATCGCTAATCCATCTCTAATCTATGGCTAATTTGTTTTAAATTTTTATTTTAATAAAAAACATAAATCTCTTGCTATTCACTAGCTAATCCCTCGCAATTTAGCAAGTGATTGATCCCTAGCTAAAATTCCCTAGCTAAATCAATAATTTTTTGTAATGTATCTTTCTATCTATTTATCTATCTAACTATCTCACTATCTATCTATCTATCTATATGTCTACATTTCTATTTATCTATTTCTTTATCTGTCTATCTATCTATCTATTTATCCATCAAATTATCTATCTATCTATCTATCTATCGGTCCATCTATCTATCTGTATATCAATCAATCAATCAATCTATCTATATATCTATCTATTTGTAAACCTATATATCTTTATCTATTTATATATCTATCTATGTAATAGTTAAAATTTTTGTATATTCATCTCTATATATGTCAATATGTCTATTTGTCTATGTATCTATCTTTTTATATGACTATCTATCTATCCATCTGTTTGTCTAACTATTTAACTATCTATATGTCTATCGATTTATCTTCCAATGAAACTATAAATATTTCTATCTAACTATCTATCTATTTGTCTAATTGTTTATCACTATATCTGCCTATCTTTTTATCAATATATATATATATATATATCTAGCTATCTATCAAATTATTTGTCTATCTATCAATATATCTATCTATCTATCAAACTATTTATCTATATATCTATCTATCTTTTTATCTATCTTCTGTCTATATATTTATGTAGAAATCAATCTTTCAATCTATCTATATGTCTTTGTATCTATCTATCTATCAATCTTTCTCACTCTCTTTCTGTCTATCTATCTATTTGTCAATATTTCTATTTGTCTATCTATATATCTATTTATCTATATATTTATCTATCTTTCTATCTATTTTTCTGTCTATCTGCCTATTTATCTAAATATCTAACTATGTTTCTATCAATCAATCAATCTATCTATCTATATGTTTATATGTATTTCTGTCTATCTACTAATCTATTTATTTAT
This sequence comes from Sapria himalayana, assembly GCA_029783825.1. NCBI lineage: Eukaryota > Viridiplantae > Streptophyta > Magnoliopsida > Malpighiales > Rafflesiaceae > Sapria > Sapria himalayana. The sequence continues at coordinate 90,429 of JAREIK010000098.1, forward strand.
CTATCTTATTATATATCTAACAATATATCTATCTATCTGTCCATCTGTCTCTCTATCTATCTACCTATCTACCTATTTGTCAAGCAATCTATCTACCTATTTGCTTCTCTCTATCTATCTATTTGCCTATCTATATATCTATCTATCTATTTGCCTATCTATCAATCAATTTGTCTATCTTTCTTTCTATATATTTGCCTATTTTTCTATCTATCTATCTATCTAAATATTAATCTATTTATCTATCTATCTGTCTAACTACCTATCTATCTAATTATCTAACCATGTTTCTATCTATCAGCCTATCTATCAATCTTTCTATATGTTTATATGTGTATCTATCTATTTTCCAATCTATTTATTTGCGAATCTAATTATCTATCTAACTATATATATATATATATATATATATCTGTCTATCCTTCTATCTACCTATCTACCTATTTGTCTATCTATCTATCTATCTATTTGCCTATCTATCTATCTATCTATTTGCCTATATATCTATCTATTTGTCTATCTTTCTTTTTATATATTTGCCTATTTGTCTATCTATCCATCCATCCATCTTTCTTTCTTCAAGCTCTCAAGCTCGTAGAGAGAGAAAACCCCTAATCTTAGAGAGAGAATCTCGCCATTGCTACCCGAATCAAGCTCCTCTCGAGCTAAATATGGAGCAAAAAGACTTATTTCTAAACAATAAGTCATTTGCATCGATACTAAGAGAGCCCGCGCCTCCTTCATGCTGCTTCGGTAACAAACACGGGAGTCCCGCGATTGTTTTTTCAACAGAGGAGATGCGCAAATTCATGGAGCCCTTTGAATATATGCTTATTGGTAAGTTTTCACATGGAAGGCCTCGCCCGAAGGAAATACAGCAGTTTATCTCCTCGTTAAATCTTACGAGAAGGGTGAAGCTAGCTGACTATGACGCGAAGCACATCTTCCTGCAGTGTTTTATGATTGAGGACTTCTACCGCTTATGGCATAGAGGTCTGTGGAAAGTTAACGGCTTTCCTATGCGTGTTTTGAGGTGGACGAAGGAGTTCAGTCCACTGGAGGAGGCGCCTTTAGCCCCGGTATGGTTTTCCTTACCGAATCTCCCATTATATTTGTTTAACTCACAATCTCTCTACACAATTTCATCTTGTTTGGGTAAACCTGTAATTCATGATGAAGCTACTGTTTCTATGACAAGGCCAAGCAAGGCTCGCGTGTGTGTTGAGTGTTACCTACTCACTCAGCCACCTAATTTGATCTGGATCGGTAATAGAGAGGATGGGCAGAATAATGGGTTTTGGCAACCTGTTATTCCTGAAAATATGTCTGCTTATTGCATAAAATGTAAGAGACTTGGGCACGAATCGGGGGTGTGTAGGATGGGCACAGAACAATCAGAAAATGTGCAAGGGTTAGAAGGTTGAAAAAGAATGGTGGAAATATGGATTAGGAAGGAGGGAGGGGCTGGAGAAAAACCTGTAATAAAGGCAGGTTTAATGGAAGAAGAAGGGGAGTATATGAGAGAGAAAGTGAGTAAGTTATTAGGAGAGGGAGAGGCTAGTAATAGAGTATATCATGATGGAAGCATGGAGGAAGGAGATAAGCTAGGGGAGTGAGAAAAATGGGAGGAGGTGAGGGGTAGAAAGAAGAGGAACAAGAAAATAAAAACTAGAATAATTTTAAAAGAAAAACTGGAGGACTATAACTGGATAGAGGATGACCTCTTGGATTTCCAAGAGGAAGATGCAGAGGTGTTTAGTTGTCCTTCAATAGGTAGAGAAGAAGAGGAACATGCAATCTATATAGAAAAGGGGAAGAATGATTTGGATATTTATGAGGAAGATTGGACAAAGCTCACTAGAACTCAAGCCAAGGAAGCCATAAAAATAATGGCAATGCAGCTTGGGTGGCAGGATAAATATTATGAAAAAATACAAGTAAACTCGAATGCAATTAAAACCCCAAGGAATAAGAAAAAACAATTAAACATAAAATATGAGACTAAGTGTACAACTAGATCTCAAACTAAGCTAGGAATTAATGGATAGATGCCTTTATTGGAACATAAGAGGGGTTGCTAATAATCCCTCGATAAATAGGTTAAAACAATTAATTAAAACTTATAAAATTTCTCTTGCAGTCATTGCGGAACCTATGATCCAGAAGGATCAATTAATCAACTACAACCAAAAACTAGGGTTTAACAATGCATATGCTAATATAAATAGTAAACTCTGGATAATGTGACATAATTATTTGGACATTGAAATTTTAAAAGATACAGATCAAGTAGTACATTTTAAAATAAATAAAGAAATAGATGAAATAGTATCGGTTGTATATGCTAAAAATGATAAAAAATCAAGGTTAGCACTATGGGAGGAAATGCAGAATATCGCATCTAGGAATGCACCCTAGATTATAAGAGGTGATTTTAATATAATCAGGAGCAATCAAGAAAAGAAAGGAGGTAAAACCCCGGATCCAATAGCAATGACACAATTTAATGAGGCGATCTCAAACTCGAAATTAATGGAAATAGATTTCACAGGTTCAAGTTACACTTGGTGTAACAACCGGAGTAAAAGAAGCACAATTTGGGCTAGACTGGACAGAGTACTGTGTAATTCTAAGTGGGTAGCTTTGCATGGGGTTACAGGGCTAAGGCATCTAAATAGAACCTGTTCGGATCATTGCCCATTGCTTATTACTATCTATAAGAATAACCAAGTATCAGGTAACTTTAAATTTCAGAATATGTGGGAAAAGCATGCTGGCTTTGAAAAACTGGTAATTGAATCCTGTATGGAGCCAGCAATGGGGAAACCGATGCAAGTATTAATGGTTAAGCTTCATAGATTAAAAAAATGTCTAAAAATATGGAATAAAGAAGTCTTCGGAAATCTAAATCAAATAATAAAGCAAGAAGAGGAAAAAGTAGAAAAACTGGAATTAGAATACGATAATAATAACACAGAGGTAAAGAGACAGGAACTAAATAAGGCTAAAGGGGACTTGAGGCTTAAGTTGCATATGGAGGAAGTATACTGGAAATAGTGTTCAAAAATTAAATGGTTGAAAGATGGAGATAGAAACACTAAGTCTTTTCACAACATGTGCAAAATAAAGGCTCAAAAAAATAAAATCAAGGGCATTAAAACTAATAAGGGAATATGGGTTGAAGAAGACAAGCAGATAGGATTCCTCTTTGAGGAATTTTTTAAAAGCCATCTATGCAGACAGGCTCCCCACGTAGGAAACTCATTAATGGATGGGATCAACACAGTCATCTCATTAGAACAAAATCAAATGATGGAGAAGATCCCGGAGGAAGAAGAGATTAAAAATGTAGTGTTTGATCTGGATAAGGATAGTGCAGCAGGGCCAGATGGCTGGAATAATTATTTTTTTCAGTTAAACTGGCTCATTATCTAAAAAGATATGGTTCCTGCAATTGCCAGTTTTTTTGTAGGCGCGGACATTCCTAAGGCATGGGCAAACTCTTTCATAGTACTAATCCCCAAAAAAGAATCACCACAAAAATGTGAGGATTTTAGGCCTATAAGTTTATGTAATGCAATTTATACGATCCTTGCTAAAATTATTCAAAACAGACTTAGTAATATTTTACCATTTATAATATCACAGGAACAAACAGGATTTGTTAAGAATAGATTAATGATTGAAAATATTAGATTAGCATCAGAAATGATGAAAGAAATAGCATTTAAAACGAGGGAAAGTAACTTAGTAGTTAAGATAGATTTATCTAAGGCATTTGATAGAGTAGAATGGCATACACTATGTTTCATTATGAGAAAATTTGGTTTCTCTGAAACATGTATTGATTTAATATATAGATGTGTAACAAGCGTTTGGGTTAGGATTATTGTAAATGGAATGAAAGGAGAAGAATTGAAACCAAGACGTAGCTTGAGACAGGGGGACCCATTATCGCCTTTATTATTTGATATGTACTTAGAATTATTAATTGTTAATTTAAATAAAAGAATGTTAGAGGGCAAAATAATCCCCTTTAGACAGCCAAAAAACACTCCGAGAATAAGTTGTTTAGCTTATGCAGATGATATTATCATTTTCACAAATGCGAATAAAAGTTCATTGAAAAACCTGATGGACCTTCTATAATTATTTGAGAAGGAAATAGGACAAGCCCTTAATAAGGATAAAAGTCAATTTATGTTAGCAAAAAAATCTTCCGAAAAAGTGGTAAAAAAAATTAAAAACATAACGGGTTTTAAACATAAAAAAGATGCTTTAGTATATTTAGGTTGTCCGATATATGAAGGAAGGCTGAAAGAAAATTATCTAACGCCTTTACATGATAAAATGAGAAGGAAAATAGTAGGTTAGAAAGTAGATCTATTAGGATTTGGTGGGAGGATTACATTAATCTCCCATGTTCTTCAAAGTACACTGGTACATATTATATCAGTCATACACCCAGCTAAGAAATTTACTAATAAACTAGAGATGGAAATGGCAAATTTTTTATGGGGAAAAAAACGGAAAGCAGAAAATTCACTGGAAAAATTGGAAAGACATCTGTTATCCTAAAGCGGAAGCGGGGTTAGGCATCATTAATTTACAGGACATGGTGGCTGCCTGGGACTACAAAGGTTGGTGGAGGATAAAAGAAAATGATTCCCTCTGGGCAAAATATATGCGAGAAAAATATCTAGAACATGAACACAATCGCGTTAAGTAGAAATCAAATAGCTGGAACGCATTGGAAAAACAAAAGGAAATAGTAGACGCTCACTCATTACTGAAAAAATTGGGATGGAAATGGACCCTTAATCCACAAGGTAATTTTACGTTAAAGTTAGCAAAAGAATTGATAAGAAGGAAAAAACCCGTGTAGCCTTTATTTAAATGGGCCTGGAGAATAGGTATTCCACTGAAAATGTCCTCGCTGGCATGGAAAGTTCTGGTAAAGCACTGCCTGTGGATACTAATGCGAAAAGAAAAGGTGTTAAAATGGCCTCCAGATGTGAATGTTGCTTTGCAGAAGAAGAATCAATGGATCATCTACTTTCAAGTGGAAGAATAGCTGCAGCAATCTGGAGGGAATTAGGAGACTAGATACAAATAAGTAAAAAAGAGGATAGAATAATTGATAGAATTAAGAGTTGGGGGAATGTAAACTCTAGTAGTTACGTCAAAAATTGGCTCACTCAGAATCTACCTCATATAGTAATATGGTGTCTATGGAAAGCTCGTAATAAGAGTAAATTTGAGGGTATAAGAATGAATTCAAATGAAATTATAAAAGATATAATTAAAGAAATCAGGAATATATCAAGTATAAACCCTATAAAAGTTGATGGGTCTTGTTTAAATAAGGTAGCTGGATTGTTCTGGGGCCTCACTATTACAAATACGAAACAGGGATGGGTAAAAAGTATAAGTTGTAATAGGCCTCCGAAAGGTAAAATATCATTAAACACGGATGGTAGCTTCAATAGGGAGACTGGTATAGCAGGTGGAGGGGGGGTAATAAGGGACCCAAACGGGTATGTGATAAAAGCATTTACATCGGCTACAGAAGCATTCTCAGCTCTCCACTCGGAGATAAAAGCATTGAATATAGGATTAAATGTCTGTAAAAAATTAGATTTAGAAAATATACAAATTCAAGTAGACTCTATGCTTTTGGTAAATTTAGTAAGTGGAAAAATAATTCTTTGGAGGTATGAGAAAGAAATGGAAATTATTTTGAACCTCATTAAAGTGCTTAATGCATCAATCTTACATATATATAGAGAATCCAATACTTTGGCAGATAGCCTTGCAAGATTAGGTTCGATAAGAGAAGAACATGAATTTGATGAGATTTCGATGCCAGAAAAAATAAAAGGATTAGCGAAATTGGACAGGAAGGCCTTCCCTTATTTAAGATTTAGGAAGGGTAGTATTAACAGAAAAAATAGAATATGAAAATCCAGTAGCTGCTGTGTAGGGGAATCTGAAAATTATAAGAATATGAAAATAGAATATGAAAAATAGAATATGAAAATTATAAGAATATAAGCTGTGGTATTGTGGTAGTTTCTGTGCAGGGGAATCTGTCTCTGCAGGTTAACAGTGAAGTTCATTGTATAGATAACCAGAAAATCCAGTTGCTGCTGGAATTTTTGTCTCTGCAAGGTTCACCTCACAAGACAAAGATGAGGGAACGAAAAGGTAAGGGCTGGAATTTTCTGCTCCTTTGGTATGTTTCTGGTTTTTTTTGTGTTTGCAGGAAAGCGCTAAATGGGCAATCAAATCATGTTCTTTGGAATAAAAAGTAGTCTGTAACTAGCAAGAGTCTGTAAAAGTTTTGTCAAGTCATGTGTTATGTATTTCATCAGCATTTAAATCATGTATAGAGGGTTTAGATGTCTGAAATTTAGAATCATGTGTTATGTGTTAAATAAAAGGTCCTAGGAGAGGTAAGTGTCTAGTCTAGGAGGTTGGTATAGATCAGGATGCTGCAAAGTGGCTTGGTAATGGCTCTCAAGATGCGAATCTAAAGCTACATCGGTAAATAAAGAGGGACAAGGCCTAGGATAGATAGAAGAGGAAAGCTTCGGCAGAAATGTGCAACAAGGTTGAAAGGAATTTCACAAAGTGGGAAATATTTTTGTTATTTTATGCAGGAAATATGTTATATACAACATAGAAAGGGTGGATATCAAAGAATAGGAAGGATGCTTCATGAAGCGCTAGAAAGATAAAAGAAGGAAGCTCACCTTAGTAAATAGTAAAGTTAAGATTGATGACTTACTTAGATTTTTATGTTACTTCGATAGTGCTAGGAAGATTGTTAGTCTTTAGAAACAGGGAATGGATGTAAGAGGGTAAAGGGTAGAAGTAGTTTGTACAAACGGTATTCCTCCGCCAAAAGAGAGGGCTATAAATAATAAACAAACTTATTAAAAAAAATCTATCTATCCATCTAAATATTTATCTTTCTATCTATTAATATGTATATTTATATATTTTTCTATCTATCTTACTATCTATCTATCAATTTGTCTTTCGATATATCTGTCTATCTATCTTTCTGTGTATATGTCTATCTTTCTTTCAATATATCAACTTTCACTCTATTAGGCTATCTATCTATTTATGTATATACAATCTACCAATCTCTCTTTATCTCTATCTATTTATCTATATGTCTATCTATCAATCAATTTATCAGAATATTAATCTATCTATCTATGTTTCTATTAATTATGTGTCTTTCTATCTATCTTTATATCTATTTATTTGTTTATATGTTTATCTATTTATCTATCTACCTGTCTTTCTATTTATATGTATATATTTCTATTTGTTTATATGTTTATCAAACGATATATATATATATATATATCTATATCTATATGTCTATATATCTATCTATATATCTATTTGTCTATCTATCTATCTGTCTATTTATCAATCTATATTTCTGTGTTTATATATCTCTTTGTCTATCTATTTATCTATTTATATGTCTATCTATTTATCTATTTATATGTCTATCTATTTATCTATTTATATGTCTATCTATTTATCTATTTATACGTCTATCTATCTATATGTGTAAATTTCTATGTCTATCTATCTATCTATCTGTTTGTCTATCTGTCTATGTATTTATCTATTAATCTATCAATCTATCTAACTAACTAACCATCTATCTATCTAACTAATTATCTATTTAACTCGATATCTATCTAACTATCTTTATATCAATAAATCTTTCTATCTATCAGTCTATAAGCTTATATATATATATATATATATATATCTATCTATCTAACTAACTATCTATTTATCTATGTATCTATTTATCTATCTATCTACATATCTATCTATTTGTTTATATGTCTATATGACTATCTATCTATCTTATCTTTCTATCTATTCATTTCTCTATCTGCCTATTAGCCTATATGTATATTTGTCTATCTATCTATCTGTCTATCTTTTTATCTATTTATTTGTCTATCTATCTATCTATCTATCTAACTGTATAATTATGTGTTTATCTATCTATTTATTTATCAATCTATCAATCTATCTTTCTAACTATCCTTATATCTATTAGTCTATTATTCTATCAGTCTATAAGTTTATCTATCTATGTATCTATTTGTCTATATGTCTATCTATCTATCTATTTGCCTATCTATATAGCTATCTATCTATCTATCTATATATCTATTTGCCAATATATCTATTTGTCTATTTGTTTATCTAACTATCTATCTATTTATCTATCTATCTATTTTCCTATCTACCTATCTACTAATCTTACTATTTGTATATTTATCTATTTTTATATCTACCTATCTACCTCTCTATTGATTTGTCTATTTGTCTGTCTCTATCTCTCTATTTGTCTATCTGCCTATCTATCTATCTATCTATCTGTCTATCTATCTTTCTATATATTAATCTATCTCTCTTTTGGTATATATATCTATCTTTATATCTATCTATCTATTTATCTATCTGGCTATCTATATATCTTTAATTCTATCTTTTTATATATCTTTCTACATATTTGTCTATATGTCAATCAATCAATCAATCTATATGTCTAGCTATCTATCTGCCTATTTATCGATCTATCTATCACTTTATCACTCTATATATCAATCTGTTTATTTATCTATCTATCTTTCTTTCTATATGTCTATCTATCTATTTGTCTATCTATCAATATTTCTATTTGTCTATCTATTTATCTAACTATCTATATATCTATCTATCTGTCTGTCTATATGCCTATATCTATATATATATTTTTACTATCTATCTATCTGTTTATCTATCTCTCCATCTATATGTCTATGTGTCTAGTTATCTATTTTTTTATCTATCTATTTGTCTATCTGTCTATTTGTTTATCTGTCAATTTTTCTATCTTTCTATCTATCTTTCTATCTGAATATTGATCTTTCTACTTGTCTATCTATCTTTTTATATATCTGAATGTTTACCTATCTACCTGTCTATTTATTTATCTATATATCTATCTATTTATTTATCTATATATCTATCTATTTATTTATTTGTCTATTTATCTATCTACTAATCTACCTATCTACATATCTAGTTATCTATCTACCTATTTATATGTTGATATATCTATCAGTATATCCATCTATCTGTATATCCATCTATCTATCTATATATCTATTTATCTAACTATCTTTCTTTCTATGTGTCTATCTTGTTATAATTCCAGTAAATTTCATATCTGAATCTTGTTTCGGACTAGGAACCAACTAATGATTTAAGTGAATATAATTAAAAAAAGTACAAGGATGTTTCTTATTGTATTGTAGAAAAAAATACTTTTGATTCTGAATGGTTCAGTTGAAAGCTAGCACAATCAAAAGTTTGTGCCTCTAGCGGAATCCACATAAATGTTTTTTTGTTATTTCTCTTGTTTTAACTCTCCCATTTTATAAAACCTTTTGGTTTTTTTTTCACACAATTTTCTAAAAGGATGTACAATTTACTAAATGGATGTGTCAATAATGACACACATTTCTAAAATGTAACATCCACACATCAATCTATATGTTTCTTGATCTTTAAGTAAATTGACTTAAACAAATAAGCTATAATCTCATATTTACTTATTTCAGCATGGTCATGTATTTTAGTAGTCCTACTCAATTAAGAAGCCAACTGATATCATTGCTGTTATAAAGAATGGACAAATTCCATCTACATAAATCACATCCCTCTAAACAATTAATTCTATACTTAGTAAACAACCCTATAACCATCCTTGTTTTAAGTGGCATTTACTAAAACTAAAGTATACAACTCCTTATGTAGAGAACTGTAGTGACTTTAGGTCAATGGAAAATTCATTATAATATTCACTATGAGAATGTATATGACACTTATATAACAATCCAATAAACATTATCAAAGCGGGTCAGTTCAGTATATGTTCTCCCACAAATACTCAAGTGTTAAATTAATATCTATATTAGTAAACCTTCATTATAGTCTTAATGTATTAATATTACCCTTGAATATTAATGCTTGACTTGGAATAATTTAGAGTTTCCATAGAATATATCACTCTAGGTTATAATCTAATATTTGCACAGATCTAAATAAATATAATAATCATAAAATGATGTCTATTTAAATATAAGAAATGATACAAAAGTGCCAAAAGAATGATCACCACAAGAAAAATCACATATAGGTAGGGACATTTCCCTAGCTAAATGGGCATTTTCCGTCACTGAATGGGATATAACGACGGATTAATGACAGAACTGTCCCAATCTAAAGTGCCCATTGCTAAAAATTGGCGAGGGAAAGAGTCTCTAGCTAAAATTTTAGTGACAGAAATATACCTAGCTAAAATATTAATTTTCCTAGCTAAATTAGTAAGTGAAAATTTCCTAGCTAAATTAACAAGGGAAAATTCCCTAGCTAAATTAGCAACGGAAAATTCCCTAGCTAAAAGGGCTACTCCGTCGCTAAACTTATATGATGATAGAAGCTTTCTTAATCTAAAGTGCTCATCACTAAAAATTAGCGAGGGAAATAGTCCCTATCTAAAGTTTTAGTGATGGTAATATCTCTAGCTAAATTAGCAAAGGAAAATTCTCTAGCTAAATTAGGAAGGGAAATTCCCTAGCTAAATTAGCAACAGAAAATTCCCTAGCTATTTTTATTCCGAAACTATTTTCAGAAATTTTTTTTATACTAATTAACAAAAACTGAAACTATAAATTGAAATTATAAACAAAAATAATTTCTAATTAACAAAAAATAAAATCATTCAATTAATTATTTTGATTCAATAATTTACATAAATCAAACACAAACATAACAAAATTGTATTTCATTTTATTCATCAATGTATATACCGACAATGCATAAAATATAAAATATCCATGCATTGACATTGCTTTCTTTCTCTCTACTCCTTTGATCACCATCTTTCTGCTACGACAAAGCTGTCCGAGTCATGGTTCGTCATGTCTAGTAAAAAATCTCTTCACTTATATAAGCTTCATATGGGGAAAGATGCGATACCATATCAATACGAAATTTAAACAAGCCAATAAAATCAAAATATATAAATAAATAAAATTATGTTTTGATGAATATATAATACTATAATATATATGTACATATATACAAACATTTCACTCATTACATATATTACTACAGTATTTCTACATATTTACTACATTATTATATGTACATATATACTGAGTACATATATACTTGATATATACGTATATTTAATACTACAATATTTTATGTACATATAATACTACAGTATTATATGTACATATATTATAGTATATATGTGCGTATATACTGAGTATATATGTACGTATATACCTAGTATATATTTATGTATATACCAAGTATACATGTACGTGTATACTGGGTGTATATATATATATACAGAGTAAATAGTACATATATACAGAGTATAAAGTACATATATACCGAGTATATAGTACATATATACCGAGTATAAAGTACATATATACCGAGTATATAGTACATATATACCGAGTATATAGTACATATATACCGAGTATATAGTACATATATACCGAGTATATAGTACATATAGACCGAGTATATAGTACATATATACCGAGTATATAGTACATATATACCGAGTATTTAGTACATATATACCAAGTATATATGTATGTATATACCTACTATATAGTACGTATATACCGAGTATATACACATGTATATACTAAGTATATATGCATGTCTATACAAAGTTTATATGCACTTATATACTGAGTATAAATATATATATAATACTATAGTATTATATGTACATATACTATAGTATATACATACATATATACTATAGTATATATGTATATACTTAGTATATATGTACTAATATACTACAACATATATGTGTGTATATACTAAGTATATATGTATGTATATATTGAGTATATACGTACGTATGTACTGATTATATACGTATGTATATATCGAGTTTATACTACGTATATACTGAGTTTATACGTACGTATATACCAAGTATATATGCACGTATATACTGCGTATATATGCATGTATATATCAAGTATATATGAACTCAGTATATACTTACATATATACTCAGTATATACATACATATATACTCGATATATACGTACGTATATACTCAGTATATATGCACTATATACTACAGTATATATGTACGTATATACTGTAGTATTATATGTACATATATATAATCACATAACCTCATATGACACAAAACTACAACAAATTAGTATTATCCCATTTATACATCACAAAGATAACATAAAACTGCAACAAATTAGTATGATCCCATTTATACTTCACAAAGATGATAGAAAACTTTGCTATCAACATAAATATGAAATACGAAGATTATTTAAATTTTAGAAAATATCTCTGAAAACTAATAAAGAAAAACCTGGAAGACGAGCCACGAGCCAAGCTTGGGGCATCAAAGTTCGCATCTTGCCTCCCCGCAACCAGAACTCTCTCTCGGTCCCAAGGCTTATAAGGGGGTTGCTCTGCCCCACCATGACTGAGTTGACATGTTAACAAAGAACTGGCATATGAAATAGAGACAGATCATCTGTAGTAGTAACCATTAACAAATAAATAAGAAACTTGAACCTAAAAAAATGGAGCACTCCACCATGCTAATGTGCAACACAAAATGATGAATAAATTATTAGAATAATAATTTTGAATAACTGCAATCTAAGCAACCCTTGTCTTTCATATTTAAAACAAAGACATAACAAAATTTTATTACATCTTATTCATCAATGTATCTACTAATAGTGCATAATGTATAATCTATCCGTGCATTGATGTTGCTTTATCTTCCTCAGCTCCTTCGATCACCATATTTCTACTGTTACAAAGCTGTCCGAGTCGCGGTGCATAATGTCTAATAAAAAAACTCTCACTTATACAAACTTCATATGGAGAATAATGCGGTACCATATCTGTAAGAAATTTAAATTAGTGAATAAAATCAAAAAAAACAAATAAAAAAGTTATGTTTTGATAAATATATAATACTATAGTATATATGTTCATATATACTATAATGTATATGATCATATATTACTACAGTATTATATGTACATATATATTGTGTACGTATATACTCAGTATATATGTACATATAATACTATCATATTATATGTACAAATACTGTAGTTATATATGTGCATATATATGTATGTATATACAACATTTGCTACTGCTACTGCTACCGCCGCTGCTGCTACTATTACTCCTGCTACTGTTAATTCCGTCGCCACTGATGCTGCGGCCGCTGCTACTGCTACTGCTGCTCATACTGCTACCGCTGCTGCTACTGCTATCGCTATTGATGCTGCCAATACTGGTTCCACTGCCCCTACTACAGCTGCTGCTGCTGCTGCTGCAAGCACCGCTGCAGCTGCCACTTTCGCTGCCAATGTCACCGCCACTCCCGCTGCCACTGCCACTGCCACTACCACTATTACTACTCTCGCTGCCGCTGCCGCTGCTACCACTGATAATTAAAATGAGCCTGGCGATAATGCTCGTTTGATAAACTTCCCTACCAGCCACTTATTTTGAGATTGAGTGAGTTTTTTATGTGGCGGCGAGCTGCTTCTCCCTAAACAGAACTTGATATTCCTCTTGGCACTTGCGGCCTATAAAAATCATGTAATGATACATTTTTTTCTTCCAATTGAATATAGTTTTGTGAGATGTAATAAAATTACACGATACTACACGAGTATCATTATCATCATCCTAAGACATAGTATAATTATAACGAATCATTGTATTGCCTACTGCAAGAAAACTTATTTCCTCATACATATGCTTTGTACCATGTGATAATTTCATATCTACACAATTACTAAAAGATTTAAGACCAACCTATGTCTGCCATGCTGGCCTAGATAAGAAATATCTTCATGCCATAGTTTGGGAAAGGTCTAATATTCATGAGTTTTATGACCTGCATCGGTAAGCAATGCATGATGATGACTAGACCAGCCCAAACAATTATATATTCAAACATGTGTGTGTGTGTGTGTGAATGGGCGTGTATGTATGACAATATATACATGTCTACAAATAAATATATGCACCCACTTATGTACATACTCGTTAGTCCTAAGCCAGTTTAGGGAATTTTCTATGCCAATGTATATACTCATTAAATAAATTTTTATATACCAAGAATATTCATACTTATATACTTGTACATATACAGTGCATGTCATGCGCCACATGACTGAAAAGAAAGATCAGCACACCACAAGGGGTAGCACATGAGGCCCTGTATTGCATTGCTAGAACATCAACTCTGCATGGTAAGTAGAAACCTAGTATCATTAACAAATTTCACAGGCTTCAGACTTTATAAAAACTAATTGACAAATAGAAAATAAAAAAAGTCGCCCAGTGAAAATCAGAACAATACATGTCCAGACATAAAGAATTTTTATCTTACAAAACATTAAAAAAAATAACACGTACCAAAACAAAATAATACAATCTCCAATGACGATGATGCTAATTCAATCACAACATGCTTTCTATCTTATAAATCTAATATGCTCTCGAAGATAAATTTTCATCATGTATTGCTTCTTCTGTGTGGCATTGTACTTTGTCTCTTTTATAGGTTTGGTTGCATTAAGAATTAGGCACCTAAATGGATGTATTTATATTATTGAAGATGATATAAAATGAGAGAAATAAAAGTGATAATACCACCATCACCACCATCATTTCAGCTAACATGTTGGTGACTGCCCCAAGACCCATGATGTTTTTTTTAAAGAACAAAAGTTAAAGTGTTTGGAGCATGCCATCAATATAAGCACTACACTACCTAGACTAGATACAAGTGAAATAAAAATACATAAATTAAAATTGTGCAATAAATATAATGAATATTATATATATTCATCACCTCAAACTTCATAGAAAAAAGAAATTAAGATACTCCAGATAGTTCTCATGAAAATCATTGTCAACAATTGTGATGAGAATGATTGTAGTCCAGCCCGGCACGTGCCCAACCTAGAATAGTCTGGGTATGAACCAGGAGAGCCAAGCATGCCTTAGTCAGGGCCTATCCATGGCACCTGGTCAACCTCACAAGGGCCCAGGCTCTAGACCCTGGACAACTATGGGCCATCTCTCCTGGATAGTGTGTGCAGGCGGCAAGTGCTAAGCAAGATGGCAGAATTATATCAATATATTATACATAACATAGATGTGTTAATTGTTATGTGTATCTATATATACACATAATATAATTATTGTGTATTATAATATACAAAATACATACATAATGTATATAGAATGTACATACAATGTGTATATACACTCACATTGAATATATACATATACACATTGTATATAGATAGAAATTATTGTGTAGATACAAGTATACATAATCTAAATACAAAATATATACAGACATACCTAGTATATAAAAAATTTAAAATTATGAATTAAAAAAAACATTAAAAAATTATTTAAATTAAAATTATAATTAATACTTATTAAATTAAAATATGGTAACATAATCTTTCAAAATAAAACTAAAACATAAAAAATATTACAAATCATTAAGTCATAAAATGATAAAAATTATAACATCATTTTTAATCTAACTGGTATGATCTATACAACTTTAAATTTTATCATATACATCATCATATGTTTTCTTTTGTAATGTATGAATTTGATTTTCAAGACTCATCTATGTATTATATTAATCTTTCTACCATAACAAATTTTCAATAATATTGATTGTAATTTGATTTTCCTATCTAAAATAATATTCACAATCATAAATACGATAGATTTTAATATACACTAAACACACTAAAGATCAGCTAATCACGTGACATTTTAGATATCACAAAAAAACTTTTATATAATTTTTTCAAACTCAATGCATCTAGATTATTCATGTCCTCTAAAAAAAAGTAGAACAATAATTGATGTCTAAGTATTTTTAATAGGTTATAAAGACTCATATTGGACAAACCAACCTATAACTTACATCAATCTTATTTGAATTAAAAAGTTATCATCTTCAGATACTTCATAATCATAATTTCATTAAACAAAAATACTTATTTTCTTAATATTTAAATAAATTTTGTAATTAATCATAAATTTTACATTTTATTCTTATAGCTGATTAATCACTAATCTAAATGTAAAAAGTTTTTATAGTTATACATATAGTAAGATACAATTATTTATATTTATATGTTATTATACATATAGTATATATAGTTATAAATAGTTATATATAGTTAAACATATAGTTATATATAGATATATTCATACAAGAAGTTATATGTAGTACATAAATATAACAAAGTTATAAACAAGTATATAGATTTATATATATATATATATATATATACATATATGTATACATAATTACAAATATACTAATATTTAATTATATAGAGTTTATATAGTTATACAAATATTTATATATAGGTATACACATATAGTTTAGTAGCAGATATAACAGATGAAAAGTTTTAGATTACTACAAACATTGCAAAATTTTGATTTAATGCAAACCATGCTAAATTCTAAATCACTAAAAACTCTATGTCATGATTTTGCAAATCTTAATGTCATAAATATATAATACTTTAATATATTTGTACATATATACTATTGTATATATGTATATATATATTGATATATATGTACATATACATATATAGCAGTATATATGTATACACTAGTATATATGTATATGTACATATATATTGGTATACATGTACAAGTATTTATATGTACATATATACTCAGTAAATGTACATATACACTGCAGTGTATATGTAAATATATACGTCTATACATATACACTATAGTATATATGTACATGTATGTATATTTACACTCCAGAGTATATATGTACAAGTATGTACATATATACTGGTAAAGACTTATACATATATACTAGTATATATGCATATGTACATATAATATATGTACATATACACTACAGTGTACATGTACATATATACTCAATCAAGTTCCACGTGTAGAATTACTTGGCTACTCAAAGGATGTTTTCATGTAGATATCAAGTGAATAAGCAAAGCACAAACTAGATGATAAGCAATATTAAATAGAAATGCATAATAGTCTATAGAAGTTTATAAATTAGCCTTGATAGAAATATAATAGCGAACCTAATATGATTACAAGTTTCAAATTTTATGATCATTTTTTCAGCATTCATTTGTTTAATAAGGAAAAATCAAGCAATTTGTGATGGCTATCATCAATATTATACCTGATTCTTGAGGCTGGTTTGCATTGATCCATAGCTCCGATTCCTCATTTTAAGCAACATCAAACTCATAAGATTTGAATGATTTCATTACCAACTCATGTAGCTTTCCCAAGTGTACCCAATGAACTGAGGATGTAAATTGTTAAATAAATTGGAGCTTATATTACTCTCATTATTATAGGAACATTGTGATATGATTACAAGTTTCAAATTTTAATAATATTTTATTAGCATACATTAGTTTTATATGGAAAAAGAAAGTAGTGTATGATAGCTATCAACCAACTCATACCTGATTTCTGAGGCTGTTTTGTATTGATCCATAGCTCCAAGTAATTATAAGTAATTATACATAAATGTATACAAAGTCATAAACAAATGTATAGATTTACATATATGTATACATAGTTACAAATATAGTTATATTTTATTATATAGAGTGTTATATAGTTATACAAATATTTATATATATTTATACACATATAGTTAAACATAATGTTGTATGTTGTTATACATGTAAATATAAATATTGTTACATGTGGTTACACATATAGTTACACATATAGTTATACTTATATTTATACATGTAGGTATATATATATATAATTATAATTTTATATAATTATACATATAGTTATGTATAGGTATAGATATAGGTATATATATACAAATGTATATTAAATATAAGTTGTAAATTATATATTTAAATTAAGTTATGTATAAAGCTTTTAAAGTTATACATTTAATAAGATATAATTATTTATAGTTATATGTTATTATACATATAGTAAATATAGCTGTAAATATTTTTTTATAGTTAAACATATAGTTATATATATATATATATATATATATATATATATATATATATATATATATATATATATATATATATATTCATACATATAGTTATACATAAATATATAAAGTTATAAACAAATATATAAATTTACATATATGTATACATAGTTACTAGTATAGTTATATTTAATTATAGAGTGTTATATAGTTATACAGATATTTATATATAGATATACAAATATTTATATATAGTTATACAAATATTTATATATAGGTATACACATATAGTTAAAATAATGTTGTATGTTGTTACACATGTAATTATAAATATAGTCAAATGTGGTTATACATATAGTTACACATATAGTTATACTTATATTTATACATGGAGGTATATATATTTTTTCATTTAATTTTATGTATGTATACATATAGTTATCTATAGGTATAGATATAGTAAAATACATTTTTATATACTAAAATATAAAAATGTATATTAAATATATGTTGTTAATTATATTTTTTAATTCTAGTTATGTATAATATTTTATAGTTAAACATTTAGTCAAAGACAATTATTTATAGTTTTATGTTCTTATACCTTTTGGATCCAATGGAAAAAAGACACAAAATAGAAAACAAACAACCTCGGCATACAATAGATTAGAGCAAAGTAAATGAGGTCTTGTATTTCAGGCATGCAATATATAAATATAAATATAATTTGAATCCCCCTAGAAATAGATGATGTCATCCACATAACAGATCAAAACTTAGAACAAAGTAGGCAAAGATTAGATCCACATCTAGATATGTCAACAAAGTTTTTCTTATCCTGCTAAAATTGTTTATGACTTACTGACAATGTAATTGGAAAGCCAATCAAGACCCTCATAGAGGCCATCTCCAGAGGTAGCACAGGAGCTCTAAATGTATGAATGGCATTGGCAAAGAGAGTGAAGTCCTAGATTGTCACTAATTTTAGCTGCATTCATAGCATTGAAAAGATCTTGCTTATTGGCAAACACCAGCAAAACTACATCGCGAAGCTTTTCCTTGTTTGGCAACCTATGCAACTCATCTCTGGCTTCAAAAAAATAATTTATGTCATTGTCGTCCACCACAAATATGAAACATTGGGTATTTTAGAAGTAATCCCTCCAAAAAATGGTGAATCTTGTCTTGACCCCCAATATCCCACACAGTGAAATTGATGTTTTTGCATTCAATAGTCTCTAATTTGAAGACAATGGTAGGAATTGTGGTGAAAATTTCATCAAGCTTCAACTTATACCGAATGGTTTTCTTACCGCCAGCATCAAGACCTAGCATCAAAATCAGCATCTCCTTGTTGGCAAATATCCTACTGGATAGCTTTGTGAACATCAACCCCATTTCTTCCACTAAATCTCAATCCATTTGTCATATGGCAGTAAAGAGATCTAATGAGAGAAAGAAACAAAATCTATATACCTCAAGAGATAGTAAACCGAGAGTGATGTCAAACTCTATATGTTCTTATACCTATAGTATATATAATTAAAAATAGAGTTATATAGTAAAACATATAATTATATAAAGATATATTCATACAAGTAAATAAAAGTAGTTATACATAAATATATACAAAGTTATAAATAAATATATAGATTTAATTATATGAATACATACATGTATACATAGATACAAATATATTTATATTTAATTATATAGAATATTACATAGTTATGCAAATATTTATATATAGTAATACATATATAATTATATATATGTATGTAGTTAAAGATATAGTTATATATAACATTTTTATATTTATACATTTAGTAAAATACAAATATATATAGTTATAAATTATTAAACATATGATATATTTTGTTAAAAATATAGTTATATAAAATTACACATATAGTTATATAATATTATATAGTTAAAAAAATAGTTATATATAGTTATAAAAATAGTTTACATAGTTATAAATATAGTTAAATATAATTATGAAGAGTTTTGTATAGTTTACAAATATTTATAAATAGTTATCATATACTATGGTAACAACACGCTTTCAAATGCCCACTTGAATTACAACACTATAGAGAAAGAACTTGTATCAACAATCTTTTCTTTTGGCAAGTTAATATCATATTTAGTGGGAACCAAAGTCATAGTATATACTAAATATTCTTTAATCAAATATCTCATAGAAAAGAAAGATGTTAGGCCTAGATTAATATGATGAATTTTACTATTACAATAGTATGAACTAGAAATATTAGATAAGAAATGTACATATAATCAAAATTTAAAATAGCTTATCAAGACTAGAAAAAGAAGATAGAAGAGTTGTTGAAGAAGATATTAGATAGATTTTTTTATTTGAACAAATTATAATATTGAATTAAAATGTAACTCCATGGTATGTAGTATTGAATAAACTGTATCATTGCAAGTAGTATTCTGATCAAAATTTGAGGCAAAGTATTATAGATGGGAGATTAGTAGTATCTTGCAATAATGTCACTTTTTGCTCATGCTATCACGAATTTGTCAAACATGTTAATATTTATGTGCTCAATTATTTTTCTTCGCAAAATTAATGTTGATATTTACATATATATGCATAAATGTATATGTGCATATACACTGCCCTACACACACACACACACACATTTATACATCCATATACATTACTATACATTATATATCAGCATACATATTTTTTTTCATTTGTATATATTCACACATGTATCTACATTTTCAAAGTAGTGCGTATATATTTGTACGCATGCATATACTATTGTACACCCACACAAACATACACATATACCGATATACATTATGTATTTTTAAAGTTACACATGAAACTATTATATATGTGTGTGTGTGCGTGTTTAATGTATTTAAAATTTTTTGATTTTGAAAATTTAATTACAATAAAATATTATATATTGTACACAATTTATAAAATATTGTAAATTATTCATATTTAAAAAAAATATTTGTGTGTGTGTGTGTGTGTATGCATGTGTGTTGTGTGTGTGTGTGTGTATGCATGTGTGTATGTGTGTGTGTGAAGCATATTAATGTGTAAAATGAAATAATCAATTATATATATGAGCTTCTATTTTATTCAAATAGTTGTTTTTTAATATTTATATTAAAATAAATATCATTATACTCATATAAATAAATGAAGTTGACAAATTTGTAAATTATTTTGGTTTTACAATTATGTTAAAAATAAAAATATAGTTCATAAATAGATAATATTGTTTTTGTTTTTCTATATAATTTTTTTATTAAAATATTAATGTCTATGATACATTTTTACCTATTATTTATTGTTATTAATAAATTTTTAGAAACTTTAATATTCAAATAAATATAATATAGTGCATATAAATACATGCTTTTAATATTTTGTAAAAAATCAATTATTTCTTTAATTATGTTCAAACAAAACATATTACCATATAAATATATGAGTAAATTTTTCTAAACGAATAATTTTTTTTATTTTATTCATATTATATAAATGTCCATATTAATATATGAATTTATTTTTTAAAATAATTATTTTTAAATTTTTTTTTCAAATTGAATACTTTACAATGTTTTTTTTGTAATTAATAAATACGTTTCAATAATTATTTATTTATAATAAATATAACATATTGCATATTATGAGGTGCAAATTTTATTTTGTATATAATTTTATTTTTAAAGTTTTATCTTTGTAAATTGAAACTACATCACATATATAATTTAAAAACTTTTTATAATATTTATTACACATACATATTATTATTTGTTTTGAAATTTACAACATGAATTTTAAGAAATGAACATTTTATTCGAAATTAATTTTAGTTAAATGATATTAAATGAAACAAAAATACAAACCTTAAACATATTAAAGCATAATGATTAATACAAACATATAAAAATACAATAAAAATACATTTAAGTTAGAAAAAATTAAATTTAATTTTTTAAAATAAATGTAAAAATGATAAAGATTTACACAATATCCAAAAAAAAGGTATGAATTAGATGAATGATATGAATGGATATTAAGTTTACGAAGCATGTAGTTATACATGCTGTAGATGTAGTTATATATAATGGACACCAATAAAAATGTAGGGTTACTTTTAACGACCTAACCTAATCCAGAATCTTATTTACTTAGGATTTCCACCTCACATTGGTCTCACTATATCTATTCTTAGGTTTGATTTTTTGAGATGATGGTAGAAAGCTATGTTCAGAGGTTTGAGGATCTAGATAATGTCTAGTTCTTATTAAAATTATCATATCTAATTATTTTAAAATATATGAGCGCGTCCTCTTGTTTTTAGGCATGCTTTGCATGTGCTTTTGATTAAAGTGGAAAATAATAGTTTTGTTTTGCATTTTTTTCTTAAAAAACAATAATTAAAGGAAGGATTCTACCGGTAGAAGCTGATGATCACTCTAATTTGGGCTCTTCATTTTTCGAAGCATTCATGTTCAATACGATGGCTCATGTTCGTGCTGAGGTGGATCATTTTCATTCTTCATCAATAAATTAACAAGGTCGAGACTTGAGGTGGGTCATTATTTTTTGTTGTTTTTTATCGTAGTAAGCTGTGATACAGAAATATGGCTATGATTCCTTTACTGGTGACCAAAGGAGCTGGGGGAATGAAAGGAAAGTTAATTTCATGAGCAGGTTATACTTTTTGCAATGTCGTTATATGTATTGATGAAGAAGATGTAATTGAATTTTTATGTTTTTGTTTTAACAATATAATATATAGTATCAGAAAAATTTATTAACTACTTTTATTTTTTGTTAATTTCAAATTATGGTTTAAAGTTTATGTTTTTATTTAATTTAATATAAAAACTTAAAAATATGTAATCAATTTTTTTTGTAAAAAAATAAAACAGTAAATAATTTTAGAATGAAGATAGCTAAAAATTTTTCCCTCACTAATTTAGTTAGGGACTTTTCTGAAAATCTAAAATACGATCAAAATTAGCAAGGGAAAAAATAAATTTAGCTAAGGAATTTTACGTCGTTAAAAATTTTTTGATAGAGAATTTTTCGAACATTAATTTTTTGGAATGAGCACATTAGTTTTGGAAAACTTCAGTCATTAATCGATTGTTATTCTATTTTAGCAATAGAAAAATCATATCTAGCTAGGAAATTTTTTTAAGTTATTTAAAATTTTTTTGTAATGATATTTATTTGTCTATCTACCTAATAGTATATCTATAAATCTATTTATCTAACTATTTATCTATCTTTCTATCAGCCTATATATCTACATATCTATATATCTATATAAAAATATATTTTTCTATTTGTCTAGCTACCTATATATGTTTTTATCTATCTATCTATCTATCTATCTATCTATCTATTTATCTATCTATCTATCTATCTATCTATCTATGTATGTATCTATCTATATGTCTGTCTGTATATCTATCAATCTATCTATCTATTTGTTTATCTATCTATCTATCTTTCTATCTATCTATGTATTTCTCTCTCTATTTGTCTAATTCTCTATCTATTTAACTATCGATCTATCTTCATGTCTATCTATATATCTATCTATCTATTTTTCTATTTGTCTATTTATCTATTTGTCTATTTGTTTGAATCTCTAATTACCTAATTTTATATCTTTGTAATTGTATAACTATATATCTTTCTAACTATCTAATTTTGTTTCGTTCATCAGTCTTTTAGTTAATATATATATTTTTTATGTACATATCTATCTATTTGTCTATCTATCTACCTATCTATCTGTCAACCTATTTCACTATCTATTTGCATATTTTTCTATATGTCTATCTGTCTATTTGTCTATATATCAATTTTACTAACTATCTAATAATTTTGCTATCAATCAAACTATCACTCTATTAGTCTATCTATTTATCTATCATTATATCTATCTTCCTATCTATCTATTTATCTGTCTATTTGTTTGTCTATCTATCTATCTTTCTTTCTGGCTATCTATCTATTTATCTATCTATATATCTATCTTTTTGGTTATCGATCGATCTATCTATATATATATATTACTATTTGTCTATATGTATATCTGCATTTATATCCATCTCCCTATCGACCTATTTTTTATATAACTAACTTTATTTTTCTATTTGTCTATCTATCTATCTTTCTATATATCTCTTTCTCTTTCTATTATTCTATTTATCAATCTATCTATCTATTTATCTATTTATCTGTCTATATGTCTATACTTATATTTGTCTATCTATCCATCAACCTATTAATCTATTTTCCAATCGGTATAGCTATCTATCTATCTATCTAATATATTAATTTGTATAACTATCTAACTCTCTACCTCTTTAACTATTAATCAGACTAGTAGTATATAATTCATTATATTTAACTTTCTATGAATCTATCTATCTATCTATCTATCTAATATCTATATCTATCAATTTATCTATCAGACTATCTATCTATCTGAGAATCTATATATCTGTCTTTCTACCTATCTATTTATCGGCCTATATTTTTATCTCTCTATCTTTCTATATATCTATTTGCGTATCTATCTATCTACCTTTTTATCTGTCTTTTTATCAGGCAATTTTTCTTTCTATCTATCTATTTAACAATCTCTATCTATCTATTTCTCTAAGTCTATATGTAGTGATCTGTCTATTTGAATATTTGGAATTCTATCTATCTGTCAATTTATATATATATATATTTTTCTATCTATCTATCTATCTATCTAAATTTATATCTTACTATCTATCTATGCATTGAGCACGCTTGAGATTTTGTACAATTTTAAAATTTTAAACATTTATATATTTAGTGGTTGTCCTAATAGTCTAATAAATCAAATCTATCCATGGTTTTATTAATTTTGTTAATTTTTTTGATCATTAGATTTTTTATGACTTAATACAAACATATTCTAGGTTGGAGAATTGGGTCAAGATTTCAATTTTTATGAGATTTCTAGGAAGATACACATGAAAAAAGTGGATGGTAAGTTTTTTGAGAATAAGTCTCAGATGATTACTGTAATTGTTATATTAATAAAATTTTATAATACTACAGTACATTTTTAAAATTGTTTGGAATCCAACATATTTATTTTATTTTATGTATATCTAGAATATTATTCTTCTTTATTTTATCTCACGAACTAATGGAAGAACGTGTGACAGCTGCTCATCAATAAGTTGAGGGTTACATGGATCTCCAACCATTTGAATATGATCCTATTTATTTGGAGACCATAAAAGGTAGTAAGAAGTAGTTAGTGTATGGCATTAGCTCGAAGGGAGTGGCATTTTGTTGTAGCTGTCGTGCTTCTAATTCAACTATCTCGGCAATGGTGGATGAGGTGGACGAACAACAAGCAATGGAAACAAATCAATGTATTGTAGTTATGGAGACTGAAATGAAACAGAAGGATGAGCATATATTTCATTTAAAGGAAGAAATGTATGAAATTAAAGAACAGAAGGATGAGCAGTATATTAATTTGAAATAGAAGGATGAGCAGATATCTCATTTGAAAGAATAAATATATGAAATTAAAGAACAGAATGAAGAAATATAGCAAAAGAAAGAAGAGAAGAAGGAGTAGATTACTTATTTGATGGAAGAAATGCAAGAAATTAAAGAAATGAATGATGAGATGAAAGAAATTAAGAATGTAATGAAACAGCAAATGTTCTATATAGAGTCACAGTTAGCAGAATTGAAGCAATAGATAGAATTTCGAGATAATGCTGCAAAACCTCGCAGGAGAGGCTAGCACAAAATTCCCTACTAATTATGAGGATGATTTCGTATGAAAATTATTTCTGAACTATTAATGATTTTTGTCTGTGTAGCAAAACATGATAAGATTTTTTTAAAGGTTTCAATTTTTTTTATTCTGGTTTTGTTCTTTGCTTTGCCGATTAATCTAATAATGAATCTTTGTAGGACACATTATGTGAGACAAATGGAAAAATTCTGATTCAAAGCATTTAGACATTGTAATGGTCCTTCCAATAGATGGGTCCCATATTTACCGATTTCAACTTGATCAAAAGGAGGCCTAGCTTCTATTATCTTCATTATTCCTAAAACATTTTATTTTTGCACTCTCTTTCTCTCTAAACATCATTACTGGACATCATTTAGATTATTGTTGAAGATGTATGACTATAAAATTTAATTTGTGTTTGTTCATATCTATAATAACTATTTTTATATATCTGTGAATATGTTTGTGCGTCCCCAAATTTTTTGGGTAGATTTTTAGCCTATTATAGGTATGTGAAAGCCTTGGCTGGTCCTCCATGGTAATGGGAACAACATCTTAGATTCTGAAGCTGTGAGATGAACCAAAAAAATTAATTCCACGCAAATGCAGGTTTGTTCTTGACACTCTTATTTTGTGCAGATATACGTCGTCATAGTTCAGATCTGTGACTGCTTGTTATCAGTTATTGGTTTGTAAATGTAGTATGGTATGCTCCATGTGTAGGTGTAACAATGTTCTCTATCTATGTGGACTACCAGAGAAAAAAGAACTAGAAATGCTGACCATGCCTAAAAGACATATATGCATGTTTTTTAAGTCCTATATTTTTTTCTTCTATTGTCTTTGATGTTATGTATATTTGCATGAAAGTACAAGTGTGTGTGCCATCTAAGGCTATGTGATTATATATACATACATATAATACTACAGTATGTACGTACATATATACTTGGTATAAATGTATGTATATACTAAGTATATATCTACGTATATACGGAGTATATAAGTATATATATATCAAGTATATATGTTCGTATAAACTGAGTATATTTATACGTATATATTCAGTATATATTTTCGTATATATTGAGTATATTTTTATCTATATACTCAGTATATACATACATATATACTATAGTATATACATATGTATATACTCGGTATATACATACTTTATACTGTAGGATATACATACATATATACTTGGTATATACGTACTTTTATACTGTAGTATATACATACGTATATACCGAGTATATACATTAGTGGGTGCATATATTTATTTGTAGACATGTATATATTGACATACGTACACACTCATTAAGACACAGACACTTTTAAATATATAATTGCTCAGGCTAGTTTGGTCATTATCGTGCATTACTCACTGATGTAGGTAATAAAAGCCATGGATATTAGACCTTTTCTAAAGACGTGAGATGAAGATATCTCTAGTCCAGGCCAACCATGAAGCTAGAAGTTGGTCTTAAAAATCTTAGTAATTATATTAATATGCAATTATCACATGGTATAAAGCGAACGTATGAGTAAATATGTTTTTTTGCTCTAGGTTCTGTAATGATTGGTTCTAATTGTACTAAGTCTTAGAATGATGATGATGATGCTCGTGTAGTGTCATGCAATTCTGGTCCAGAAGTAATATAGGGTCCTATTTTGGGTGAAGCAGCTACCATCCTCATCAAAAATTCACTCAATCTCAAGTTCATCAGTCGAGCATCATCGCCCGCCCTACTTTTATTATTAGCAATAGCAGAGGTGGTAGTAGTAGTAGTAGCGGTAGCGGCGACAGTAGTAGTAGAAGTGGAAGTGGTAGCGGCAACAATAGCAATAACAACAAATGTGGTATATACATACGTATATACTCAGTATATACGTAAGTATAATACTATAGGATTTTATGTACAGATATATTGAGTATATTTGTACTCAGTATATATGTACACATAATACTACAGTTTATATGTACTTATACTGAAATAATATATGTACCAATGAAATGCTAGTATATATGTACATATATAATGTAGTATTATATATTTATTAAAACATATCTTTTATTTATTTATTTTGATTTGATTGAGTAGTTTAAATTTCTTATAGATATGGTACCACATTATTCCACATATGAAGATTGTATAAGTGAAGGAATTTTTCACTAGACATGATGCACTGTGACTCAGACATCTTTGTCACAGTAGAAAGTTGGTGTTCGAAGGAACAGAGAGAAAGAAAGTAACGTCAATACATGGATAGATTATACTTTATGCATTGTCGGTAGATACATTGATGAATAAGATGTAATAATATTTTGTTATTTTTTTTAATTATGTAAAATATTGTATTAGAATAAGTTATTAAATGATTTTTTTTAAATTTATAAATTATCATTTATAGTTCCTATTTTTATTCAATTTTATATAAAAATATTAAATTATTTAATTAAAAAATTTTAAAATAAATAAAATCCTGAAAATAGTTTTAAAATTAAAATAGCTAGGGACAATTCCCTTACTTAATTAGCAAGGGAAAAATCCCTTGCTAAATTAGCTTGGAAATTTTTCCTAGCTAATTTATCTAGGGATAACTTTATTTTAGCAAAGAATTTTTTCTGTCGCTAAATTTATCTGCTAGGAACTTTTTCCATCACTAATATTTAGTGATGAGCACTTTATTTAGGGAAAGCTTCCATCATTATATCTGTTTAGGGATGGAAACTCTATTTAGCTTGCTAATTTAGCTAGAGAAATTATTTCTCTAGCTAGAGATTTTTCCGTTGCTAAATTATTAGCTAGGGACACTTTTCCTCACTAAATTTTAGTGATAAGCACTTTAGATTGAGAATAGTTCCATCATTAATCCATCGCTATGTTCGATTTGGCGAAGGAAAATGCCTATTTATTTAGCAAATTGTCCCTAGATATATGAGATTTTCTTATAGTATTTATATATATGTAACATCTATGAAAATATTTTAAACAAAACATTATATCAAAGTCAAAAGTAAGGCATGGAAGAAGATGAGCTCTGATTGTTTCCGTTCAAGTTAAAAAGGAATCATAAACGATAAGATTTACCACTTAATGCAGTGCAAGCCATTGAGTGGAACAGGAGGTATTTTTTTGTTGCTTCTTTATGTGTATCCGGTGTGTAGCATAAATCACGTTGTAATTTGTTTCAGATTTTTAGTTGGGGTTTGCATATCATATCTGGTGGGGTTATGTTGGCTTTGGTGATCATGACTAGGTGAAAATATGCATGAAGAATGCTACTTCTTCTTAGTTTTCTTAGTTAAAATATGAGTCCTTATTACGTAGACTTATCATTTGCATAATTGAAAGGTTTTAATATGTTGTTTTGGCCCATTATAGAGTCGGTAGAAAATAACAGCTAAGACCCTAGTGTTAGCTGTTATTTTCTATGCCACAACTATTAGTGTCACCATTGCCACCTTTTTGCTACTGACTCCCTTCTTAGTCTTTCAATGCCACTATCCTCTTAATCACTATAATTCTACAAACATCTATGCATCATAGTAAGTGTTTATGAGGGAAGGCATCCATAGTTTTTTTCCATTTTTAGGTGATAATTTTTGAAGCTATTGCTATATTTTTTGTTTGATGAGGAGAATAAGTAGTAGATTTAATGACATTTTTTAGAAGCTATTCTAGTTCACTTTTTCATTAAGTTGTGCATGATGAACATGCTCCTCAGTTGGTTAAAGTATTATGTGATAAACTCAACTAGTGTAGAAGGGTACACCTCTTCCACTTATTTGCGTTGCATTCATGATAAGGGTGATAAAATCAACTAAGAATGATGGAACCCTAAGCAAAGATTACTAGTAATAGTGAATGAAATTGATCACTAAACCTTTAATGGGCGAGCCATCATGATCCTGATCTGACATTATCATGAGAAGACCATATCTTATTGTTTTGACGCTATCATACTGCTTATGTTGTTGCAGCCCAAGAATCTTCTTGATGTTTTCAATTTTTTTGTATCTTAACGTAGACATCGATTGGCCATCCTTTGCATCAGCATCAATCACTTCTTCGGAAGGAACTGAGGTTAGAAACATAGTATCCACCCACCCTGCAACCAAATTCAAAAAGATATACCTAATTGATGGAATCAGTAATGGGAAACCTTGTCGGATATACCTAATTGATGGATTAGAAGCCAAAATATTTCACTAGCTCTATATTTTATATACATCGAATTTTATATGTTTTTTTTTGATCCTTATTGTTCAAAACTAAAATGCATCACGAGTTTCAAATATGATATTTGATTCTAGTATCGTGCAAGTTCAATAAACTAAAAGATTTTCATCTGAGTAATGTTGGTTTCTTCGTCCAGATTATGTACGGGTTAGTCCTGAAGCTGATGTGCGAGAAGACCAAATACAGGCTTCATTCTCACGATGTTCCATAAGGCTCCGGTAGTGGACATCAATCTATTACTAGATTCTCTCTTGGTGATGATTCTAATAGCTACTAGGTAATTATTTTTTTCTTCCATGTTCTAAAATAGTCTGTTGGAAATTCAATATTTCTTTTATGGATAAAAATTTGCACAATGATTGGTAAATGATATATCTGTGCTGCAAAACTCCATAATTCTCTGAATCAGAATTCTTCATGCATATTGGTAAATGCTATATAAGTGATGGTCATTATATAATTTTGCTAAATTAATAATTTGCCTACCATCGTATCATTTAAGTTTGAATTGATGTGTATGTAGGAAATGAAAGAAATGAAGAATGCAATACAATAGAAGATGACCTATATTGAGTCAAAGTTAGCAGCCTTAACAAGATAGTTAGCACACAGAGTTCTAGGAGAGTATCCACATATGAGAACCTATCACAAATGCATCATGTGGTTAGGATGATGATTTAGTTTAAAATGATTATATACCTATGTTATATTTTTGTTTTAACTATATATCTATTGTATCAAAATAATTTAGTAACTACTTTTTCTTTTTGTAATTTTAAATAATGGTTTATAGTATATGTTTTTATTCAATTTAATATAAAAATTTAAAAATATGTAATTAAATATTTTGTAAAAAAATAAAATTATGAAAATAGCTTTGGAATGAAAATTGCTTGGAATTTTCCATAGCTAATTTAGCTAGAGAATTTTGTGTACATTTTCAATCGAAAAATATTAATTATTATTCTTAATTACAATCAAAAATAGCAAGGAAAAATTTATAATTAGCTACAAAATTTTCGTCATTAAAAAATTTGCTAGAGATTTTTCATATTAATATTTGATGAAGAGCACTTTATATTGGGATGAGTTTCATCAATAATTTGTCATTATTGTATTTTAGTGATGGGAAAATCACATATAGATAGATTGATTGATCGAAAAATTTTTACATAGATAGATAGTCAGATAGACAAATAGATAGATAGATAGATAGATAGATTGATTGATTGATTGATTGAAAGATGTATAGATATATAAATAGGCAAATAGATATACATATAGATGAAAGATATATAGATAGATAGACATATAGATAGAAAGATATATAGATAGATAGATAGAAAGATATATAGATAGATAGATAGATAGATAAATACAAATAGATATACAGACAGATAGATAGATGGATGGATAGATTGATAGATTGATTCATATAAATAGATTGATAGATTGATTCATATAAATAGATTGATAAATAGATTCATAAAAATATTAATAGACAAATTGATAGACAGATAGATATCCATATTGATAGATAGTAAGGTAGATAGTTAGGTAGGTAGATAGATAGACAAATAGATAGACATATAGATAGATAATCATAGAAATAGATAGATAAATAGACAAATAGATAGATAGTTAGATAGATAGATAGAGAGATAGATAGAAAGATAGAAAGATAGAAAGATAGATAGATAGACAGAGAGACAAATAGACAGATAGATAGATAGATTTATAGACAGATTGATACACTAAGGGATAGATAGATTTATAGACAGATTGATACACTGAGGGATAGATAGATAGATAGATAGATAGATTGAAAGGTAGAATGATAAATAGAAAGATAGACATATTCATAAATAGATAGGTAGACATATAGATAGAAAGATAGATAGATTGTTTGATAGACAGATAGATACACACAATGATAAAAATATTGATATAAAGATTGATAGATTTATAGATAGATTGATAGAAAGATAGATAGATAGGTAGGTAGGTAGATAGATAGTCATATATATATATATATATATAGAAAGATACATAGATAGATAGATAAACATGCAGATAGATAGATATATGGATAGATTGATAGACATACAGATAGATAGATAGATTGATTGATTAATTGATAGGTAGGTAGATAGACAGATAGAAAAACATATAAATAGACATATAAATATATATTAGATAGAGAAATATATAGACAGACAGATATATAGATATATAGATATATAGATAAATAGATATATAGATATATAGATAGATAGACAAATTGAAACATAGAAAGATAAATAGATCGATCAACATATAGATAGACTAATAGATTGCCAGATAGATAAATAGATAGAAAGATAGATAGTTAGTTAGATAGATAGATAGATAGACAGATATATCGACAAATATATAGATAGATTGATAGACATATAGCTATTTAGATAGATAGACAGATACATAGATAGATAAATAGATAGATAGAAAAATTGATTGATAATTAGATATAGAGATAGATAGATAGACATATTGATAGATAGATTAATAGACAAATCGATAGATAGATTAATAGACAAATCGATAGATAGATAGATAGATAGATATAAAGATAGATACACATAGATTGAGAAATAAATGTACAAATAAATAGAGAGAAATATAGACAGATAGATTCTTAGATAGATAGATAGATGAATATAAAGATAGAAAGATAGAAAGAAAGAAAGAAAGAAAGATAGATAGATAAATAGACATATAGATAGACAAATAGATTGGTAGATAGATAGCTAGGTCGATAGATAGACAGATAGATAGACAGATATATAGAAAGATGGATAGACATATAGATAGATAGAGTGATATACAGATATCAAGACAAATAGATAGATAGATAGATAGATATATAGATAGACAGATAGAAAGACAAATAGATAGATATATTGATATACAGATAGATAGATTGATAGATAGATAGATATATAGATAGATAGATAGATCGATAGATAGATAGACAACTAGATAGATAGATAGATAGATAGATAATTAGACCGACAGATAGATAGATAATTAGACAGACAGACAGATAGATAGATTGACAGATAGATAGACAAATAGTTAGATAGATAGATAGACAGACAGATAGATAGATAGATATATAGACTGATAGATAAAGATACATAATGATAGATAAACAGATAGATTGATAGATAAATAGACAAATAGATAGACCAAATAGATAGACCAAATAGATATATAGATAGATAGACAGATAGATAGACATATAGATAGTTTGATAAAATGATAGATTGATAGACAAATTTATTGATAGATTGATAGCTAGATAGATAGATAGATAGATAAACAAATTTATAGATAGATAAGTAGATAGATAGATAAAAACATAGATAGATAGAAATATTGATAGACTGATAGATAGATAAATAGATTGATTGACAGATTTATAAAAAGATTGATATATAGAATTATAGATAGTTTGATAGACAGATTTATAGACAGATTGATAGACTCAGATAGATAGATAGATAGATTGATAAATATATAGATAGATATATAGATAGATTAATAGATACACAGATATATAAATACATATATAAATAGATAGATAGATATCACTAAAAGAAAAATCTCAAATAGCAAGTAACTAGCTAAATGGAGTTTTTCGGTAGCTAATGTGGATATAACGATGGATTAACACGGAACCTTTCCCAATCTAAAGTAGAAGTGTCAAACGAGTCGTGCTGAGCCGGCCCATCATGATTTTTGTAGGCCCAATTGTGCTACCATGCCGGGCTAGGCATGGCTACAATAACCGTGCCATGCCTAACCTTGCACGGTTTATTTAAGCATGGCTCGGCATGGCTCGGTTCGCACAGCTAGTTTTTGGTTGTGCCTGGTCAGGCTTGTACGGGGTGGTTTAAAAAAATTTAAATTTTTTTATATTTTTTCCATTTCTTGTTTAGAATATTTATGTATTTATAAAATATAAATTAGATAATAATTAAAAATATTTAAATTGTAAATTATAAATATTTGAATAGTTATAAAGTTCAATTTTTTATGTTATTTGTTTTAATTATGTTCTAATTAGATTATAATTTATTCGAATTATATTTTAGAATTTTTAATGAAATTATTAAAAATAAACATAAAATAAACACAAAATTTATTTAACAAAAATAACAATGTCACACTCATAAAAGCCAAGTGCCAAATAGCTAAACTAAAGCAAATACAATGTAAATAAAAATAAGTATAAAACATCGAAATTAAAAATCAGAATCAAGAATAATTCATAAGGAAAATCATAACTGTAACAAAAGTGTCGCTGTCGGCATGTCGCAATCCTGCAATCATCAACCATCAAGCATCATGTAGTAACCTCATCAATCATCCATCTTCATATCATTATCATTTTCAACCTCAATATTAATATCACTATCATATGGATCATCAATAGTAATCAACTCCTTCGCATTCACTATAGTGCCACTCCCAGTCCCAGCATGATCCTTAATGCTAAACCTCGAATCCTCCCAATCCTTCATGCATACTAAAGCCTCAACAATATCTTTACATAATCTTGATCTCCTATCCAAAATTACCTTCACTACAAAAAAAATGTAGGCTCCACTACTACGCTTGACATCGGAGGAGTCAATAGATCTTGTGCCATCTTAGATAGCATGGGAAAGTTGGACTCATATGATTTCCACCACTATAATATATCAAGATTATAAGTATCAGAATGTGATAGGATTGAGCAGTAATCGGTATATAAGTACCGAGATAGCTCGCTCCTATTCGATGGTCCACTTCGTCATTTTCCCCTAGCTTACTAAATGGAAAAATCATCATCTTCGAATATGGTATCAATGCCCATACTCATAGCCTCACTACTACTACCACCATACCTAGTATCATAGTATGTGAAAAGGTCATTCAACTTCTCATGAATGAACCCTTCATGCGAGTCTTCCAGGTTCATGCACGAGGAAATGAAAGTCAAAATATTATCTACCCCTTCCACCTTAACCCTAAGGTCCATGCATGTAGCAAGATAATAAAGAGATGGAATAGTAGACCAATACTTTAAGTACTTGGTTTCCAAAACTGTAACCATATGTCTAAGTTTCGGGTCAGCTCGATACTTCCTAAACTTGCTACTAATCTTACATATGCACTTGAGTACAATGCAAGTCATGGGAGTATAAACCAACGAACACATGTTCATCATGTCATAAAAAATCTTCAGGAATCATAAATTAAATTCATAAAACCCAGTTAGTGTCATCACAACAAAGTTCGGCACTCTTACTATTGATGTAGTCAGATATCACATGTTTGTTTCCAACACATGACTCCAACATTAGGTACGTATAATTCCAATAGTGTCTCACGTCCGATTGGAATTTCTTCTTCTTAAGATTCACAGACAAACATAGACTATCGAGCTCTAATTGTCTGCGAGGCATACGAATGTATTTTAGTGAGTTACATATATTTTTCAAAGCGGGGAAACACACCTTCATCCCCACTTGTAGAATCATGTTAATCACGTGACACATGCATATGACGTGAAAAATCTCTCTTAATGGAGCGTCTCTAATATTCCTAACAAACATGTTAATCATTACTCCTTTATCAGATGCATTATCGAATGTGATACTAAATTTTTTTTTTTGAATTTTATATTCTCTTAAGATCTTTAACATACACTCAAAAATGGCAGGCCCATCATGAGGATGGAGAATCTCGGAGAATCATAAAATTTTTTATTCACAGTCCATTTAGAATCTACATAGTGGGTGGTGAGACATGCATAAGGTACATCATCGTGACTAGTCTAGATATCGTACGTCGCGGACACCACTCCACTATATACCATAAATTCATTAATTATTAATTGTTTTTCTAACTTATAATATTTTAGTATATCATTCCAAGATGTGGACCTAGGAAACCTATGATAAGCAGGCTGAAAATATTTCTGCATGATGCTCACTATCATTGGATCCTCTGAAAATCTGATTGGAAGATCCATCAATGTGATAAGTACGGTCATGCCTTCCCAACCCAACTCGCTATGGTAAATGAAGGCGATAAACTTTAAGACTGAACTGGATCTAGTTTTAAAAAATGTAGAGATAAGTTAGGTTTGCCTAGGATCTAATGCACCATGTGTTTTGGTGCATAATTCGGCATGCCTTTTAAGGTGTCCAATCCCAAACACACTCTTACAAGTTAAACTTTTCTTACAATATTTGTACAGTGCCATTTCTTATTCCTCATCCCTAATATTTTTTTGTTTTATTATATTAAAATGAGTCCAAACTATAGAAGTCCTCCTTGTTTTCTATTTTTTAGATGTTTGGGCTGAGATGACCAGAGAAACCAAAGTTTCTGTAACCTCAGAACTTTGTGTAAGATTTTTATTTTCTAAATTTAAATTAATTTTATTAGTATTTATATTTGTCATTTTTTTGGATTTTATAGACAAGAGGATAGCTTTAAGAGTAGAGAAAAAAAATAGAAATACTTGTAAAGTAGTGTAAAGGAAAAGCACATGCACCAAAAATCCAACTTCTTAAGACCAATTTAAACACCAACTAAAGACGAGCCTAAGTTGCGAATCCCAAAAAGCCGAGCCAAAATCCCAAGAGAAAGAATTTTAAGAGAGAGGTTTGAGAGAGAGAGAGAGAGAGAGAATGTGAGATTTTATGTTTTTGAAAAACATAAAATTAGAGAGAGGGGGTGGGGGGCTTTTATAGAAATAAATTTAGAATTTTTTTAAAAAGTATTTTTTTTTTGTATTTTTAAAAAATTCTTTTAGGGCAGAATCATGTGGGCCGTCGGATTATGCCCCATAGCTATTGGAGGCAAAATCTGACGGCTAAATATCAAATAATTTTTCTTTAAATATTTAAACCATTGGTCGTAAGCCAGTAACAAGCCATTAAAGTTGGGGTTAGTTTAGACCAGGCCCGCCTAGTTTTCGGATCAATCAGGCTGAGCCTCAGCTTGATGGGGCAATACGGTAGCGGTAGCTCAGCTCGTGCTGAGGTAGTGAGCCAACTGGGCTACGGTACCATGTCGGGCCTGCCATAGCATGAGGCCTGGTTGTCCTCGGCACTACACAGCATGGGCACGTGCATAGGAAATTCCAGTGCCGTGCCGGGCTAGGCATGACACAATTGGCCCATTTGATACCTTTAATCTAAAGTGCTTGTCGCAAAAATTAAACAGTAAATATTTTCCCTATCAAAAATAGCAACAGAAAATTCCCTAGCTAAATTATCGAGAGAAAATTCCCTAGCTAAATTAGCGACGGAAAAATCTCTAGCTTTATTAATTCCAAAATTAATTTCACATTTTAAATTTTTTACTTAAAATTTAATTACATATTTTTATGAAAACATAAACCATAAACCATTGTTTATAATTAACAAAAAATAAAACAATTAATAAAATATTTTCATATAATATGTTACATAGTTAAAACAGAAACATAACAAAACTTGATTACATCTTATTCTTCATCAATGTATCTAATGACAGTTCTAGCTGCTCTTCATCAATGTATCCTCCATGGCCATCTGCAGTGCTTCCTTTAGTTCTAGTCTAGATTTCCTCTCCACCTCCAACTTCTTCTTCCTTTTTTCTCCCAATGCCCTTCTTGTATCTAGCTGCTCTTCCAACAACACTTTTTTTTAACCTTGGGATCAGTTGCATGTATGTATACTTGTGCATGTATGTATGTGTGTGTGTGTGTGTGTGTGTGTAAACACAAACATATGTACTTTCATGCTAATACACATACCATCAAAGTCAATAGAAAGTTATAATCTAGGGCTTAAAAACACACATATAGGCCTTTCAAGAATGGTCAGCATCTTCTAGTTCTTTGTCATTTGGTACTCCACACAGATAGAGAATATTGTTACACCTACACATGGAGCATAATATACTATATTTTACAAACCAATAAATAACACAACACAATGTCACTGATAAACAGATAGACTAGTCCATGCAACACCAACAGCTATTTGCAAGAAATTTTATACAATGAGATAATCATGAGCTTATTTTTAAATTACCGAATCAAGATTTCCCCAAGATTTCTAGTGAACTACCACCAACATATTCTTCTATGTTGCTCAGCTTCATGCATCAGTCCATGGTTAATTATAAGAAAGTTAAAAATGAGTTTTGTATGGAAATAATATGTTTTAGATAAAAATTCCAAAATATGATGCTTGTTTGAAAAATATTATCAAACTAGTCCATCTAGAAATAGCATGGTAATGGGCATTATTGTTAATGCCAATCATTTCCCCGCTATTGAATTTTAAAAATCAAGATCTTCATCAATGTCTGCCTCACTTTGCCAAATTCGGGCTTGAATTTGGGTTTGACACAAGATCCGGTTTGGATTCATTTCTGCTTTCAATATTGCATCTTGGACATATAGATTTCTAAGTGAGCAGCCAAGTTAAGTTGGTGGTTTGATCAAGTGATGATGCAGAAACTAAAGATGAAGAAGATGAATTTAACTTGATGGTTTTTTTTGGATTGAAATGGAGAAGCCACTCGTGGCAAGCATCCATTGATTTGTTGAAGTTGACAGGTTCACTCTAAATCTTGATTAAAGAAAAAAAAACAAATCATTTAATAGGAGGAAAAGGATATAGATACATTCGAGTATGACAATGCCATATTTCTTATTTAATAAAACAAATAGGTACCTTATCATTGCCCCTCTTTTCTTCTTTATACTGTTGGAGCCACGACAATAAACTTGAGCAAGCATAACCTGCAGAAATGAACTCATAGTTTTGAACTTGAGATTCTTTGTCGAGGTTAATGGAGCAATTAGGGCTACATGTTGTGCTTTTTGTAAGTAATCCAGATTCAATCTTTTGCCAGCCAGAGCCACTCTCACATGTAGATGTTTTGCTCCTGCACCCATTTTTCTTCTTTTTTAAAACATTGTCAAATTCACGACTAGTGAAATATGAAGTGTTTATGCATGCTTATATACAATAGTTGACACGACAGTACATATGGATAAGTGTGTGTGTGTATGTGTTTGTGTGTGCCTTTGTGGGTGTGTAGTTGAGTCATCGATGGGTAGCATATATGACTTATATATAGCAATAGAGAAATTTGAAAGAAAAAAGTAAAAAAAAAAGATTCGTTTTGCCCATTGAGATTGAGGCTAAGATTCAGGCTTCCAACTAGAACAGTGACTGGATAAAGTTCCCAAATAGTCTCCATAGAGGGAAAACCTACTTTACACTTAATGTAAGTTTGGAATGTGGCAATTCCCATGAGCCATACACTTCCAGCCTTGTTGCCTATTTCGTAGATCAGACTTTGCATCTCTGTGATAATGTACTGTGTAATGTTGTTACCTACTTGCCAACAATAATTTGGCCAGATATCAGAGACCCATTTAAGATCATCCACATATAAAACAACTTCTCTACTCGAATAACCATCTACGATGCACTTAAGCTCCATAAATTTTTGGCAAATATCTACTTTTGAATGATTCCTTAAAGAGAATAGAGGAAATGTTACTAATCTAAGCATTTTCATTTTATCCCTCACTCCTCTAACTACGCTCTCTATACTTGCCACACACTCTCCCATATTCACTGTGTTTTTTTTCTTCCTCTCCATCACAGGTAAAACTCTCATCACATCTTCAATCTTTGTCAGTGTTTCTAATGGCGAGCTTAAGTCATTCTCTAATGGTTCAAATTGACTAAAAGAAAAAAATTGAGCAGGAGATGAGTTGGCTACAGTAAGAGGTTTAATGGTTTCTTTCAGGTATGAATTGTGGAGAACTAGAGTGATATTTGCAATAGCAGCCAGTGTGGTGGATGTACTTCTGGAAAAAATATTCACAAATATGGTTTGTGCAACCTTTTTTATCACTAGGTTGGATGACACACACTCTCTCGTCATTTTCAATGCATCCATTTAAAAATTTTTAAAATTTAATAGCCAACATTCATAATGTTGGCCTTTGATTTTTAAAAATTCAATAGCATGGCTCCTCTGACTATGCTCCTCTGACTATGCTCATTCCTCTAACTCCTCTGACTACGCTCTACTCTGACTATGCTCCTCTGGCATTTAAAAAGTTTCTCCCTCATTCCTATGACTATGCTCTCTGTGCTTGCCACATTCTGTCCCATAATCATTATGTTTTTTTCTTCCTCTCCATCATCGATAAAATCCTCATCACATCTTCGGTCTTTGTTAGTGTTTCTAATGGTGAGCTTAAGTCTTTCCCCAATGGTTCAAATAGATTGAAAGAAAGAAATGAAGGAGGATAAGAGTTGGCTGTGGTGAGAGGTTTTATGGATTCTTATGAATTCTCGAGATCTGGAGTGATATTTGTAGTGGTAGCCATAGCGGTGGATGTACTTTTGGAACAAATATCCATGGATACGGCTTGTTCATCCTTGCTTTTCACTAAGTTGGATTCCACACACTCTCCCATTATTCCCAATGCCTACATTTTAAAATTTTTAAAATTTAATAGCTGACATTTACAATGGCACCTTGGATTTTTAAAATTAATAGGGTTGCAATGACCATCATTTATAACGACACAAATTTCTACGTTATTTCCAGATGTATTAGTTTGGTAATATTTTTCAAACTAGCATTATATTTTGGATTTTTTATTTAAAATGTATTATTTCTATACAAAACTAATTAGAAAGTACCAAACAAAAGGGAAATGGAAGTTGAAATACAACAGGCTGCATGGTATTAAATTTGTGTACACTAGTAGGTTCATATAGGAGTCCACCGAAGCAAGGAAACCTAAAAGAAACCAAAGAAAAAAAATGAGAAAAAAAATGCAATGCACAGGAAAAAAACACAAGGTTGCTCACTTTTGTATTCCATTCCCCACTTGAGTTTTACAATGACCATCTTCCCAGTCAAGTTGTTAAGAAAAGGCTTGGGATTAGCAGGGATGGTCTGCAACATTTAGTAATAAAAAAACTAATGAACGGTGCAATCATGCACGTATGCA
The DNA here is from genome assembly GCA_029783825.1 of Sapria himalayana. Taxonomy (NCBI): domain Eukaryota; kingdom Viridiplantae; phylum Streptophyta; class Magnoliopsida; order Malpighiales; family Rafflesiaceae; genus Sapria; species Sapria himalayana. Next base: position 131,742 of record JAREIK010000098.1, read on the forward strand.
TCATATATTTATCTACATTTACTTAAAAATGAATAGGCATGTATTTATGCAATATACATGCATACAACATGAATATAGTATAACTATATGTGTCAAAACACACAAGCACGCATACACACATGCACACACTATTTTCCTATCTTGTCATATTTCTTTATCTTTTCCATATATTGCACATTTCTAGTTGAACTGAACCATTGATGCATGGAAATGGTCATTACCAAAAATCAAAATTTTTTTTCTAATCTACATATCCCACATGATCTAAAATTTATTATCATGTTTTTTTGCTTGAGAAAACTATAAGAAAACTTTTTTTATGAAAAATAAATGACCATTTGAATGAATATTTGATGGTTGTAAGCATGAATAGTTAATCTTGCTTTGATGCACGAGAAATTAAAAGCTAGTTTTAATAAATTTCAAGAAAGAAAAAAATCTATGAATATCTCGTGTACAAAAAAAAATGGATAAGAAAACTTGATTACTACTTCATAGAAAATTTTCCCCAACCTCTCATTATCATCATCAATGAAATCTTATCTCAAAACTATCGTGAACAAACATTACTCTAACCATAAGAACATGATTTCAATCAACAAGAATACCAAATATACTTTTTCAGGTTGCTTGTCAAATCACCTATCATGATGTTCAAGTAGATGCCTTACCTGTACTCCATTTCCATTATAATAGTCCATCCAACTTCTATGCACAACTTCACAGTTTCAATGCATTTAGTTTGTCACGATGCAATTTGGTTCACCTTGATAAGAAGGGTCTACGCCCTATCCAAGCAACCAAATAAAATTTAAAACAAAAAGAAACAAAAACTTTCACAACTTAATGCTATACCAAGCCTGTTACGAGCTCATTGAGAAATCAACATCTCACCTCTTGCTTGTATTTGAGGTTGTAGAGCATCTGATCCGGCTCATAAAACTCAGATTCAGCAACATCCACCCCTATGGGTCACATATGGCATTGATGTAGTTGGAATCGAGGCTTGAACCTTGTGAGCAATGATTTCAATAACACATAGTGGGAGTGTGATGGTTTTGATAACATACAGTGAGCATGTAAAGATTTTCATAGCACATAATGCATGGGTAATCATGGTAGCTAGTGCATAGTGGATGCACTCCTTCTAGGGGTTTACAGCTCTTTCCAACGCACACACCCCGAGAGTTTAGCTTTCCATGAGGTAGATTTTGATACCATGAAAAATATTAAATTACACAACATAAAATAAATATAATACACTTGCTGAATAACCTCATACAAAAATACCCTTATATAACATGTTATTTTAATTAGGGCAACTCACAGGGTGATTAATCTCTATTACACTCTCAAAATGTACATGTGTGTGCTAGGCATGCCTCAATGTGTAAGACATGCTAATTCTTTTTCCAAAAAGCTATCAATAGAACAATGTATCAATTGATAAAGTAGAGAACATGGCACCCAGTAAAACATAAGCAATATCACAAACATCATACTCATCAATAAGATAGTTATATATAGTATATATGTACATATAATATCATAGTGGATATGTACAAATACTAAGTATATATGCACATATATACTACAGTATATATGTGCATATATACTATAGTATGTGTACATATACACTTCAATATATATGGATGTCTTATAGATATAGAACATCAGGTATATATATAGATATACAAAAGTAGGTAAAGTATTATCCCATTATTACTTCACAAAGAATGCACAAAACAGCACTATCAATATTAATAAGAAATGTGAATATTATTTAAATTTTTGAAAATAATCTAAAAACTCTTAGTGGAAAACTTGGAAGACAAGCCACAAGCTAGGCTTGGCGCATCAAAGTTCGCACATTGCCTCCCCACAACCAGAACTCTCTCTTGCTCCCAAGGCCTATAAGGGGGTTGCTCTGCCCTGTCATGCCCTGCATCACCATGCTCTCATGTGGTTTTCTTAGAATGTTTCTTCCCCTCTCGGTGTCCTTGCACCAATGATTTTGATTGCTTAGCTTCATTATATTAGTCCATCAACCCTATAGTTTCTGCTGCCATATGGTTCCTCACTTGGTTTGAAGCAAGGGTCGTCACTTCATTGTATGCATCAACGTAACTACAGAAAACTTTTATATGCACTTCATAAAAACATTTTTCACTCTATAAAAGCAATACACATGCAAAAAAAAAGAGGAACAAAACATCAAAAATATGATGTTTTGTCGTCCAAATATAAAAAAAAGCAAATGGCTACAAAATTTGCAAACTTCATATATCAAGGCACCTTGACTCACCATCCTCCCAACTATTCTTACTCCTTTTCATTTCATGCTCTTTGGCAGGGGATACATCGATGGCTAGTTGTACAGCATGCAGATTGGCACCCACCACGGCCTCATTGATAGCCATAGTTCCTCATGTTCAGCTTGTTGTCATCCCTGACACTACGAACATGCAAGAGGGGGAGAACAAGCTAAATGAATACATTTATTTGAATTTCATTAGCAATCATTATGGTAATTAACAATTTAATAGTTTAATTCCATTGATGACCAATAAAAAGTAGTAGTAGATCTAAACAATTACAATGCAGATCTGCATGAAAGAAGAGTGTCAAGAACAAACTTATGTCTGCATGGGACTAGAATTTTTGTGTTCATCTCACAACTTTAGAAGCTAACGTGCTATTCCAAGAACCAGGAGGACCAGCCAAACCTTTTATATACCTATAATAGGCTAAAACAATACCAAAAATATTTGCATACTCACAAACATATTCATAGATATATAAAAATAGTAATTATAGATATGAACAAACACGAATCTGAGTTGATAGTCATACAACTTCAAAAAATATCTAAAAGATGGCCATCAATAATGTTTAGAGAGAGAGAGTGCAAAAATAAAATGTTTCAGTAATATTAAAGATAATAGAAGCTCAGCCTCCTTTGATCCAGCTAAGATCAGTATAGATGGGAACCATCCATAAGAAGGACCATGGAAAAGTCTTAAGGCTTTGAATCACAATTTTTTTATGACTCTCACATCAAATTTCCTATAAAGATTTATGATTAGGTTAATCGGCAAAGCAAAGAACAAAACCTTAATAAAGAAAAATGATACCTCTAAAAAAATCTCATCTCGTTTAGCTATACATAGACAAAAATCAAAAATCATTCAGAAATAATTCTGATACAAAATCATCCTGACTATAAGTTGGTGCATTTATGCCAGCCTCTCCTACATAGTTTTGTAGTTGGATCTTGAAATGCTATCTGTTGTATCAATGCTACTAATTATGACTCCGTATAGTACATCTGTTGTTGCATTAAATTCTTAATTTCTTTCATCTCATCATTCATTTCTTTAATTTATTGCATTTTTTCCTTCAAATGATTAATCTACTCATATATCTCTTCTTTTATTTTCTCCATTTCTTCTTTCAAATGAGATATCTGCTCATCCTTCTCTTTCATTTTGGTCTCCATAACTTCAAACTTTTATTTGTTTCCATTACTTGTTGTTCGACCACCTCATCCACCATTAATGTGACAATTGAATTAGAAGCATAACTGCTACAACAAAATGCCAGTCCCTTCAAGCCAATGCTTTACACTCACTGCTTCTTATGACTTTCTATGGTCTCCAATTAGATAGGATCAAAGTCAATTGGTTAAAGATCCATAGAACCCTCAACATGTTGAAAAGCAACTGTCACACTTTCCTCCATGAGTTCATGTGATAAAATAAAATAAAATACTATTCTAGATATACATAAAATAAATTTAATATTTTGCATTCTAAATAACTTTCAAATTTTACTATAGTATCATAAAATTTTATTTATATAATAGATTCTTATAGTAATCATCTAAGACATTTTGTCAACAAACTGACAATCTGCTTTCTTTACATTCATCTTCTTGAAAATCTCATTAAAATTAGGATCATGACCCAATTCTATAGCCTATAGTATGTATTTATTAAGTTAACAAATAACAAATATTAAATAATTTTTACAAAATTAATAAAACCATGTACAGATTTTATTTATTTGGACTATTAGGATAACCACTAAATATATAAATGTTTTAAATTTTAAAATTGTACCAAAATCGAGCATGCTCAATGCTCGATGTTGACCCTCCTGTGTGGCAAGACATTTCTATACCTAGTCCTACTAATCTTTAGAGATAAAAAATGTTTTTGGCTCTAAAGATCAGCTCGGATTGGGGGTACTTTAGAGATAAATTTAACTAAATTATTTAGTTCTTATAAATTTCAATAGGAGCGAATATCTCTGTATTTATCTTTAAATATCAATTTATTTTCATTTAAATATTATGAAAAATTAGTATTTTTTTTATAATTTAAAATTTTTAAATTTGTTAGTAATTTTTTTTTGAAAATTTTTTTTAGCATAAAAATATTTTTTATAGTTAAAATAATATTAATATTGATTAGTTTTTTCATTAATTATTATATTTTATTATACAATGAATGATTTAATCTTTTTATTAGTATAAATTTTAATATATGTTCATTTAGTTTTTAAAATATCTTTAAAAATTTTAAAAATTATAGAATTAATAATTTAATGTTATTGTTATCTTTATTAATAGTTAGTACAATCTTTATTAATAGTATTGTAGTCTTTATTAATATTAAATTTTTTGTATTTATATATTTTTTAAATTATTTGTTTATAATAACCTATTTTTATAATTATACAAAGAGAATGTGACCCTCAAGGATCGCTCATCAATAGACCAATGAATAGGTATCTTTAATATACAAAATTAAATTAAAAATTAAAATAAATAATATATAAAAAATTAAATCATTAAATAATAATAATAATGAAAATTATCCTCAGCCCAAATAGTTAGGGGAAAATCCCTAGCTAAATGGATATATTTTGTGAAAAATAAAATTTAAAGAATTATCACTTGTAATAAAATATAGAAAGTAAAAAAAATTCAGGTAATTATTTAGCGATATATTTATTCTCAATCTAATTAGATAGGGATACATCATTGTTAAATTCCGTGCTTTTTTTTTGTATAAAATCTACGAAAATATTAGCAACAAAATATTTTCAATCAAACATTTCCATTACTAATCCATCACAAATCTGTTGCAAAATTTTAATTTAATGTATAATAAAAAATTTATTTGTTATTCCCTAGCTAATCCCTCGATAATTAGGTAGGGATTTTATCACTAGCCAAATTTCTCTAATTAAATCGATATTTTCTTGTAGTGGATATAGTTATATAGATAGATAGACAAATACATTAATAGATAGATAGATAGACAGAAAAATAGATATATAGATAGATAGATTGATAGTTAGATAGATAGATAGATAGACATATAGATAGATAGATTGATTGATTGATAGACAGATTGATAGAAAGATTGATAGAGAGATTGATAGATAGATTATTGATAGATAAATAGATTGATAGAAAGATAGATAAACACATAGATAGACATATAGATATACAAATAGATAGAGAGATAGATAGAGAGAGAGAGATAGATAGATAGACAAATTGAAAGATAGAAAGATAAAAGGATAGATAGACATATATATAGACAAATAGATAGGTAGATAGATAGATAGGTCAATAGATAGAAAGACAAATAGATAGATAGATAGAGAGATATATAGATAGGTAGATAAATAGATAAAAAGATAGATAGACATATAGATAGACATCACGATAGACAAATAGTTAGACAAAAAGATAAATAGATAGTTAGAAAGATATATAAATAGTGAGATAGACTGATAGACAAACTAATATACAGATAGATAGACAGATATATAGACTATTAGATAGAAATATAGACAAATAGATAGATAGATAGATAGATAGACAAAAAGATAGATAGACAGACAGACAAATAAATAGATAGATGGACAGACAAATAGATAGACAAATAGATAGACATGTATATAGAAAGATAGATATATAGATAAATAGAATGACAGATAGAATGACAATTAGATAGATAGATAGACAAATAGAAAGATTGACCGATAGATAGATAGATATATCTATATAAAGAGTGATAGATAAAGAGATAGAATGAAAGATATATCAATAGATAGATAGTTAGATAGACAAATAGATAGAAAAATAGATATAGATATATAGTTAGATAGAAAGAAAGATTGATAGAAAGATTTATTGACAGATTGATAGAAACATAGATAGACAAATTAATAAATAGATAAGTAGATACATAGATAAATAGACAGATAGACAGATATATAGATTGATAGATAGATAAAATTTTAAAAAGATTGATATATAGAATGATAGATAGATTTATAAACAAATTGATAGACTATTAGATAGATAGATATATCGACAGAAAGATAGAAAATTGATAGAAAGATAGATACAAAGATAGATTGATAAAGATATTAGATTGATAAAGATATATATAGATTGAGAGATATACAGATAGATAGACAAATAGATAGATAGATAGACAAATAGATAAACAGATAGATAGATAAATAGATAAATAGATAGATAGACATATTAATAGATACATATGTAGACATATAGATTGATAGATAGATATGTAGATAGGTTGAAAGACAAATCAATAGATAGAAAGATAGATAGATTAATAGATAGATTGATACATAGATTGATAGTTAGATTTACAAAGAGATTGTTAGAAATATAGATTCATAGATAGTCAGATAGATAGACGAAATGATAGATAGATAGATAAATAGATAGACAGATAGATAAATAGATAGATAGATAGATAGGCAAATAGATAGATAGATAGATATACATATAGTTAGAAAAATAAATAGACATATAGATATATTATCAGATACATAGAAAGAGAGAAAACTAGATAGATAGATAGATAGGTAGATAAATAGAAAGACATAAAGATAGACATATAGATCAATATATTGATAGACAGATCGATAGGTAGATTGATAGATAGACAGACAGACAGATTGAAAGATAGATAAATATAAAGATAGATAGATAGACAAATAGATAGATATATAAATAGAAAGATAGAGAAATACATATACAGATTGAAAAACAGATAACAAACAAACATATAGATAGATAGTTTGATAGAAGTGATAGATAGATATATAGATAGATAGATTGATTGATTGGTTGAGAGATAAATAGAAAGACAGATAAAATAATTGATTGATTGACAGACAAATATATAGATATACAAATTGATTGATTGATAGATATATATAAAGACTAATAGATTGATATATAGAATGATAGATATATATATTGATAGATAGTCAGATAAATAAAGAAATAAATAGATGGATAGATAGATTGATTATTAATAGATTAATAGATAGATTAATAGAGAGATTGATAGATTGATAGATAAGTAGACAGAAAAATAAAAAGATAGATAGATAGATTGATTGGTTGATTGGCAGACAGATAGATAGATAGATTGATTGATTAATAAAGAGTTTGATTTATAGATTGATAAAGAGATTTATAGACAGATTGATAGAAAGATAGAATAAAAGATACATAGAGGAAAAGATAGACAAATAGAAAAACATATAGATAGATAGATAGATGGATGAATAGATACATAGATATAAAGATAGATAAAGTGATAGTTAGATAGTTAAATAGATTATTAGACAGAGAGATAAATATATATATATAATTAGATAGATAGACATATAAATAGATAGAAAGATAGATAAATAGTTAGATAGATAGATTAATAGTTAGATTGATTTATTGATTGACTGATAGATAAATAGATTCATTGATAGAGAAATAGCTAGACAGATAAATAGACAAATAGATAGACAAATAGATAGATAAATAGATAGATATATATAGATTGATTGATTGATAGACCGATATATATATAGGTAGATATATAGATTGATAGATATATTGACAAAGAGATTGAAAGAAAGATAGATATATAGATAGATTATTAGATATATGGATAGAAAGAAAGAAATATAGATAGATAGATGAATAATTAGATAGACAAATAGATAAATAGATAGATAGACATATAAATAAACAAATAGATAGACAGACGGACAAATAGATAGATATATATATTGATAGAATGAAAGAAAGATAGATAGATATAAAGATAGAAATTTTGATATATAGATTAATACATAGATTGATTTAAATATTAATAGACAGATAGATAGATTACTTGATAGATTTATAGATAGATTGAAAAACAAAAAGATAGAAAGATATATAAATAGATATATAGCCAGAGAGTTATACACATTTTTAGACAAATAGATAAATATATATATAGATATATAGATAGAAGAATAAATAGATAGATAGAAAGGTAGATAGATAGACACTTAGATAGATAGATAGATACAAAGATAGTTAAATAAATAGATTAATAGACTGATGGATTAATAGATAGATAAACATATATATAGATAATAAGATAGATACATATATAGACAAATAGATTGATAGATAATTAAATAGATATATAGATAAATAGATCGATAGATAGATAGAAAGATATGTAGATAGATAGATAAACAAATAGATAGACAAATAGAGATGATATATAGATAGAAAGATAGATACATAGATACATAGATAGATTGATAGACAAATTTATAGACAAATAGTTAGAAAGGTAGATAGATAGATAGATAAATAGAGAGATAGATAGATAAATAGATGTACATATAGATATATAAAAATATCGAAAGATAGAAAGACACATAGATAGATAGATAGGTAGATATATGTTTCTATAATCCGATCTACATTTCTACCAATTTATCTACCTATCTTTCTATCTATCTATTTATCTATCTGTCTATATATCTTTCTTTATATTGATATGTTTATCTATATAGTTGTATAAATTGCTACCTATCTATCTGTATATCTGCCTAATTATATATATGTCTATCTATCTAATTTCCTATATAATATGAATATATATATTTCTATCTATTTGCCTATTTTTAGGGCATTCTACTTGTCTATCTATTTATCTATCTATCGATCTATCGATCGATCTATCTATATATCTATATATCTTTCTATCTAACTATATATCTATCTATATATCTATATATATCTACTATCTATCTATCTATCTTTCTTTATTTTGTTCTTTCTTTATTTCTATCTATATATATATCTATCTATCTATCTACATATATATCTATTTATCCATCAATTTGTATATCTTTATATTTATCTATCTATCTAACTATTTATCTGTCTGTCTATCTTTCTATCTATTTATCTATCTATCTATCTACTATATATATATATATCTATCTATCTATGTATATTTCTATATATCTATTTATATATATATATAGTTATGTTTCTATTTCTATCTATCTATATACATATCTCACTATCTATCAATCTAGCTATTTATCAATCTGTCTATGTGGCTTTCTCTCTATATATCTATATGTTTGTCTATTTATTTGTCTTTCTATATAAATATTTATCTTTCTATCTTTATATCTTTCTATCTATCTATTTGCATGTCTATCTATCTATCTATTTATATGTCTACATATATATATATATATATATATATATATATATATATCTCTCTCTCTCTCTAAATATCTTTCTATTAATCTATCTAGTTATCTATCTATCTTCTTATCTAGTTATCAATCTATCTACCTATATATCTAGAAACTTATCTACATTTTTACCTATCTATCTACCTATATTTCTATCTATATATCTATCTATCTATCTATATGTTTATCTATATAGTTGTATAAATTTCTACCTACCTATCTATCTATCTGTCTAATTGTATATATGTCTATCTATCTTGTTGTCTATCTAATATGTATATATATATTTTTATCTATCCATCTATTTGTTGGTCTATCTACTTGTCTATCTATTTATATATCTATCTATCTTTCTTTCTTTCTCTACTATCTATCTATTTATCTATTTATCTTTCTTTCTTTATTTCTTTCTTTATTTTTTTCTATATATCTATCTATCTACATCTATATCTATTTATCTATCAATCTTTCTATCTATATATTTATCTATGTATCTAACTATTTATCTCTCTGCCTGTCTATATATATATATATATGTCTATCAATCTATCTATTTATCTTTTTGTCTATGTGTCTATATATATATATATATATCTATCTATCTCTCTCTCTCTCTCTCTATCTAAATATCATCCTATCAATCTATCTAGTTTTTTATCTATCTATTTATTTATCTATCTTGTTATCTATCTATCTATCTTTTTATCTAGTTATCTATCTATTTATCTATATATCTATAAACCTATTGATATTTCTACCTATCAATATATCTATTTATCTATCTATCTATCTATATGTTTATCAATGTAGTTGTATAAATCTATACCTATCTATCTGTCTGTCTGTCTCATTGAATATATGTCTATCTATATAGTTATCTATATATTATGTATATATATATTTCTATCTAGATGTCTATTTCTAGGTCTATCTATTTCTCTATCTATTTATCTATTTATTTATTTATATATCTATCTATCTATCGATCTATCTATATATCTATATTTCTATCAATCTAACTATATATCGATCTAGCTATCTATCTAATATGTAATTATCTATCTATCTATCTATCTATCTACTATATTTGTATATATATATATATATACTTATATTTATCTATGTTTATTTCTATATATCTATCTAACATATATCTATCTTTCTAGCTATATCTATCTATCTACCTATCTCCTGATCTATTAATCTTTCTATTTTTCTATCTGTCAATGTGTCTATCTATCTATATATATGTTTGTCTATTTATTTCTATATATCTATATAACATATATCTATCTTTCTAGCTATATCTATCTATCTACCTATCTCCTGATCTATTAATCTTTCTATTTTTCTATATGTCAATGTGTCTATCTATCTATATATATGTTTGTCTATTTATTTCTCTTTCTTTAAATATATCTATCTTTATATCTATCTTTTTGTATGTGTATCTATATATCTATATATATTTATACATACATACATACATATATATATATATATATATATATATATATATATCTCTCTCTCTCTATCTATCTCTCTATCTAAATATCTTTCTAACAATCTATCTATTTATCATTCTATCTATTTATTTATCTTTATTTTCTATCTATCTTCTTACCTATTTATCTATCTATCTACCTATATATCTATAAAGCCATCTACATTTCTACCTACCTACCAACCTACCTATCTTTTTATCTATCTGTGTATCTATCCATCTATATGATAATCAATATAATAGTCTAACTCTTTACCTATCTATCTGTCTATCTGTCTATTTCTCATTATGTCTACCTATCTAGTTGTCTATCTAATATTTATACAAATATATTTCTATCTATCTGTATATTTTTTGGTCTATCTACTTGTTATCTAATATGTATACAAATATATTTCTATCTATCTGTCTATTTGACAGTCTATCTACTTGTCTATCTATTTATATATCTATATATCAATCTATCTAACTATATAAATATCAATCTATCTAATATGTAAATATCTATCTATATTTCTTTCTTTCTTTTTATATATCTATCTAATTATCTATCTATCTAATTGTTTCCTTGTCTGTCTATCTATCTACCTAACTAACTATCTATTAATCTATTAATTTATCTATCTATATATCTATCAATCTATATGTCTATCTATCTATCTATCATACTATCAATCAATCAATCTATCTTTCTACCATTTTATCAATCAATCTATCTCTCTATCTATATATCTATCTATATATCTATTTGTCTATCTATCTATATCTCTATATGACTTTTTATCTAGTTGTTTATATATATATATATATATATATATATATATATATATATATATATCTAATTATGTATCTTTGTTTCTATCTAATTATAGTTCTGTTTATCTATATATCTGTCTATATATATATATGTATATATATATATATATGTATGTATATATATATATATATATATTTCTCTTATTTTGTATCTATTATTTTATCTATATTTCTATCTATTTGTCTATTTATATATTTTTCTATCTTTCATTCTTTCTTTGGATCTATCTATCTATATATATGACTATTTATATATATATCTATCTATATATCTATCTACCTACCTATCTATTTATCTATCAATTTGTGCATCTATCTATCTTACTATGTTTCTATATATCTATTTGACTATTTGTCTATTTGTCTATCTATCCATCTAACTATCTATCTATTTATATATTTATCTATCATTTTAATTATATATCTATCTTTCTATCTATCTATATATCTATGTTTCTATTTGTTTATATGTCTATCCGTCTATCTATATAACTATATATCATTCTATCTTTCTTTATGTCTATCTATCAGTCTATTTGTATATCTCTCTATCTATCTATCTATCTATCTACTTCTCTCTATTTATCTTTCTATCTCTCTAACTAACTATCTATCTATATATCAATCTATTTGTCTTTATATCTATGTGTCTATCTATCTATCTATATATATTTATCTGTATGTTTTTCTATCTATTTACGTATCTTTCTCTCTGCCTACCTATTTGTTTATCTATTTGTCTAGTTGTCTGTCTGTCTATATGTTTGTCTATTTATCTACATGTCTGTCTTTCTATCTCTATTTATTTATCTATATCTCTATTAATCTATATCTATTTTTCTATCTATCTATCTTTCTTTCTACCTACCTACCTATATGTCTGTCTATCTATCTATTTATCTATTTGTCTATCAAATAGTATATCTATCTATCTTTTTTTTATATCTATCAAAAAATTTATGTTCTATCAAGTTGTTTGTCTATAAATCTATCTTGTATTAATCAATCTATCTATTTATATATCTATCTAACTATATTTCTATCTATCTATTAATCTATCTATCTATCTATCTATGTATTTATATATCTATCTATCTATAAATTTGTCTATCTATTTTTCTATCAATATATCTCTGTATATGTATATCTATCTGACTATCTATCTGTTTATAAATCTATTTATCTATCAGCATATCTATCTGTCTGTCTATCTATCTAACTATCTATATATTTGTCTAACTATCTATATATCTATCTGTATATCTATATGTCTATATATATGTCTATCTATCTATCTATTTATGTATCTACCTTTCTATTTAGATGTGTTAAAATCTATTTATCTATTTGTTTATCTATCTGTCTATATTTCTATATATCAAACTTTATATCTATCTATCTAACTATCTGTATATTTATTTTTATATCTATCTATCTAAAATTCTATCTATCAATATGTCTATCTATCTATCTATCAATGTATCAATATGTCTATCAATCTTTCTATTAATCTATCTATTAATTTCTCTATCAATCTTTCTATCAATTTCTCTATTAATCTATAAATATATCTATATATCTGCCTATTAATATGTCGATCAAATTTTCTATCAATCTTGCTATCTATATTTTTATCTATCTATTTATATAAATGTCTATGAATTTGTCTATCTATCTATCTATCTATCTATTTGTCTGTTTGTCTTTGTATGTATTTGTCTATTTATCTATCTATCTATCTATCTATTTTTCTATCTATATATATGTCTATCTATCTATCTATCTTTGTATCTATCTATCTATCTATCTATATGTCTTTCTATCCATCTTTATGTCTATCTATCTGTTTATCTGTATGTCTATCATCTATCTTTCTTAATGTCGCTCTATCTATATATCTATCAATATATCTATCTATTAATTTTCGATCAATCTATCTAATAATATCTCTATCTTTCTGGCAATCAAATTGACTATTTATCAATTTAATTATTTGCCTTTTATGTGCCTATCTATTTGTCTATCCATCTGTCTATCTTTTTATCTATCAATTTGTCTATCAAACTATCTATCTATCTATCTAACAATATATCTATCTATCTATGTATGTATTTGTCTATCTATCAGTCTATCTATCATTCAATCTATATATGTGTCTATCTATATGTCTATCTATCTTTATATAATATATATAGAATATAATATATATATAATATATATATATATATATATATATATATAGATAGATATATCTATATATCTATATATCTATATATCTATATTCTATCTCTCTAATTTCTATATATCTATCTATCTATTGTCTATCTATCTATCTCATCTATCTATTTATCTAACTATATGTCTATCAATTCTATATTAATCTATCAATTAATTTTTTTATCATATTATCTAATCAATATGTATATCATCTGCATATTAATTTGTCTATAATTTTGTTTATCAATCGAATCTATTTATCTATATATCTATCTCTCTATGAATATATCTATCTAACTGTCTATAGATATATCTATATATCTGTTTATCGATTTGTCTATCATATTTGGTCAATATATCTCTTTCCCTACAATCAGTCCGTATATCCATTAATCACTATGTCTAAGTAATTGTCTATTTAAACAATCTATCTATATATCCATATTTTATATTTGTGTAGCTCATTATCAATCTATCTTATCCAATCTGTCAATCTATTTGTCTATCTACTATATATTATCAATCTACTACTTACCTAACCTATCTCTCTATTAATCTATCTATCAAACTAACTATCAATTGATCTATTAATTTGTCTATTAATTGTCTTATCAATATATCTATCAATTTGTCTATCTATCTGTCTATCTATCTTTCTATCATTCTACCTACCTAATCTACCTATCTATCTCTTTATTCATTTTTCATTTCGTTTCTATCTATCTTTTTATATCTATTCTTCTCTCTGTTTATCTTTCTATCTCTTAATCGCTCTATCAATATGTCTATGTATCTATCTAACAACTTGTCTAGAAAAATTTCAAT